>JAQFVV010000240.1:0-185348 GCA_028023455.1 Epiperipatus broadwayi | reverse complement strand
AAATTTTAACAATTATCATAAAGTACAATTGTCTTATTATTATTTAATTTTAGACAAGTTTATCTTCCATATAAAAATAATGCATCTTTACCTTTAGACGATAAAATATCTTTCTATCTGGGCTTCTTATAATATCCACATTACTATTTTATTCATTAGAACAATCCTCCTGTTCATTATTAATAAAACTGTATCAACAAACATTATATACATTTTTAAAATATTATAAACTGAATATACTTTACTTCTTGACATATCCATTTATTATCGCGACGTTCTAAGTTAGACTTTGATAAAATACCACTGGCAAAAGGAACTTTGAAACTTTAGCAAAACATTTTTAATGAAGTTACTAAATATATTATAGTTTAACTCTCTTTTGCAAATACTTTTTAAAATATCAATTAGCTTTGCAAATAAAATTGTACTAGAGTACAAAATTGACTAAATAAAAATTTAAAATTTAATATCACCTTTATAGCTTCTGATATATTTTAATCTGACCTCCCCCCCCCCCCGTGCAATGATATTTTATACTCCAGAAAAAAAAAAAACGTCATTTGATTGGTTGATTCTCACTTTTAGTTTGAAATCAAATTTACATATAATTCAGTTTTACAAAATTCAATTTTAAAAATAAAAATTAGGACGTAATAAAACTTAAAAATATTATTTAAAATATAACTTTTCAATCAATTATTACTTTATCAAAATTATTTAAACATTTAAATAACTTTTAAAATATAATTTAATATTTATTCCACTCTTAATATTCAATTTATCCAGTTTTATTTAAACAAAATATTTAATTTTTATTATATCTGTATTCGTCTTCACTGCATTGTTTAAACATGCAATACCGACAGTTAACTGAATATTTGCTATGAGCTTTTATGATAAGTAAATAATTCTATTCAATCCTATGATACAACTTTTAAATATTTCAAACTTTGTTATTTATTCAAACAAGAGTATGTGTGTTTAACCATGTATTAAAAGTCACTTGATCAATATAAAATTAAGGCAGACGATTTTCAATCTATTTCTCTGTCTAAAAATAATAAAATTGCAACACTTTATTATATTATATAAAATAATTGTAAAAATTTGGAAAAATAATTTAAAATATAGAATTAAATACAATTTTACTATCATAAAATTATTTTTAAGATATACAATATTAATTAATTATCAAATACAATTCATAATTTTAAATATAGCATTTATTAAGTACAAGTTTAAACCTTTAAAATTTAACATTTAAATATACTTTCAACTATTTATAGCTGAGTTATTTAATATGGCCAGCTTTTGCAATCATATGCAACCATATTTTAAGCTTTACATAACTATTCTTAAATGATTCACTATAATTTTATAAACTACGTATTTTATTTAGCTTCAAATTATACCCTATAATATTATTAACAAATATGATTAACATATCAAAAGAACATACACTAAAATTTAAAATTTTTAGTAATCTATTGTACCTGACTATTTCTGACCTATTAAAAAGGGTACTATATATATATGTCATATATATGTATACCATATATCCATCTACGTATATTTATGTATACATAAACATCAATAGTATTATACACTACCCATATACTATTTACTTCCTTCATATTGTAACCATGTGATATGCCACCTGTTTTTATCGGGACATTTTTAACAGTGTAGTATATAATACTTAGTCATAAAATAAAATAAAAGATAAAATAAAGCTAATAACTAAAGACATAAAACTATATCGTTCAATGTGTAGATAAAATGGTCTCACTTAATAAGAAATATCTCATATATTTATAGTTAAATAGTTATCTAATAAAAGACATTAAAAATATAACTGCTATTTATATTTATTTAGTAAAGTGCATGTTGAAGACACTTGGACATTATACACTATGCCAAACTAACAACAAGGCAAAAGGGGGGGGGGCTAACAATCAGATAACAAATATGTGAAAGATCTAATGTTCACACCATATTGGGCAACATAGACTCATTCAGAACCCAAACGGAAATAACAAGATAGTTAGAACAATAATGTAAACCCCAATTGTATGATTACACATCACTGTATACATTAGAAGTAATAAATTATTATTGAAACTATAAAGTGCATGTTTATAATGTAAATTTTTTTATAAAAGTTAAAAAAAAGAAAGCTAGCTTAATGAACATTTTAATTTTTAGTGTTGAAAGTTTGTCGGGTTATTTAAAGTTGAAGTGGATTATTAAAAGAAGCTTGCCTTAAATAAGATTAGTTTTACACTATTAGATGTGTGTGCATGCATGGGTGTATATGTTGACTTTTTACATCTTTATTTTTATTTATTAAAATATTCAATTTATTTATTAACTTTTCAAAATAAAATAGATAATAAAACTTGGCAAATAAAATATTTAATATTCTAAACTTCTGATAAAAACAGCAATAAAAATATGAAAATCAGTAAATTATTACACATATTTTCTGTTTATTATTTTTATTTAAAAAAAAAAAAAACTTTATTCATGTTAAGAAGTTGATTTATTATATCTTGAAATTGAAACACATAATGCTGCCACGTGATATTGTTTTTTTTTTGATATTGGAGAAAAGAGCACGGAACTGGAGGTGAGTTGAGACAGTTGGATCATGGAGGGTCCTAATAAGAAGAATAAAAAAACAGTCTAACTTTTATTGTTTGCCTTTTTGTTTTTAAAACACATCAATGAATTGCTGAACAAGAAATTAAGGTATCAGGTTTTGTGCTTTCTTTAACTAAACGATCTAAAGTTCATAATAATACTTTTAACTTAACATATATAACTTTGGAAATTTTCAACAGATGAAAATCGTAATATTAACCGAGATCAGATGGAAAATGATAAACAGTCATTTTATGCCAATAAATCACATTTTTAATGGCAGTAAATTTAAGACTAAGTTAAAAATAATAATAATAATAATAATAAAAATATTAAGACTATTCAAAACTAAAATAATGTAAGTAAATATTCGATCTTAATTATTAACTTTAAAAAAAAAACAACAACCAACAAATGTCTAAATGATTAAAAATAAATAAATAAATAAATGGAATACTGCTTTCTGAAAATAAAAATTAAAATTTTATTAATGAAAACTGGCATATCATTTATTTATGGCGGAAATGTTGCTTTATCATCTGCTTCTCCAGAAAGAGTGAAAACTGTTAATAAAATATTTTTTTTCAATGAAACCGCGGATAACTACTAGAATTTAATAATAATTGTACAAAATTGTCATATTCAAACTAGCTAGTTAATATTAAATCGTGTCATGTAATGGATCCATACCTGTTCATGTAAAGTAGTATATTGTATTCGTGTGCTTGTCTACTATCATAGTGAAGTTGTAGCTGCTTTGTTGTTTCTTAATATATATATATATATTGGTTTGAAAAATACTTTTGCGTCAATATTATTCACATAGCTAACAACGTGGGACCTCGCACCGTAAATTATCTGCCTACTGTTGAGGAAACTTTACTAATGAACTGAATGTATCATCATTATTGTAATTTGTATTTTTTTTAAAAAAAGTAATATAATAGTTATATATTTTATGCTTCATTTACATGTCAATGTATCTTACTTTACCATCTGAAATTGTCTCAAGGAGTTTACAATAAAGTGTGTAGAGATTTTATTACACACACGTAATTTTAAATATATTGGCAAAGAGTTTAAATTTAAAATTACCTATTCTTTATAACTTAGGACAAATAATCATTACAGGGGTGTTTATCAGAAGTTTTAATAATTTTCTTAATATTATTTGTAGCAAAAATTAGAATTTGAATTTGTCTGAGAACAAATTTATTTCATTAACCATTTAATTAATAATATTTATTGCATTAATCTGTCCACTTAATTTTATAAATATTTATTATGCTCATTGTTCGTGCGTGTATTCCTTATCTTATGCAAATATTTACTATGCTATTTTAATGTGTTTATAGTCGTTTTGACTAATACTTTCCTGTGGGTTTAGGATGTTATTCAATGTGTGGATTTTAAGGATGGTCCAAGCTAATAATCTTTATCGTTAGGGATAAATTTGTATCTTGCCATTGTGAGAAATAGTTAAGCTTTATAGCTCTAGATTTATCAAATAATATACTATTTATAATGTTTATGGGATGAAAATGATCTCCCATTATTATATGTATTTGCCATGAGATGACGGTGTTCCAAAATATTTTAGATAGCTTATTTAGTTAGATTCCATGGAGAGAATCATTTGTCTTTGGTGTGTTTTCCCTTTTCTTATGAGGTAAGACTGCGTCTTCACATACACTTATGCTTGATAGATAAGCATGGGAACCACCATTATTATAGTCAGGTGTCTTGCTCTAAGGAGATTATTTAGTGATGTTGACCCTCATGTGCTTTTTAAAATACTAGATTGTCCACCAGAGAAGGTGTAGAGTATTGTATTTATAAATGTTACGGCAATGATAGCTAGTTATTGAGGTAGTAATTTCCAGTGCTTTGGTTGGTCATAATAATATCCTTATTGTGCTACGGTGCTTTGCCAGTAGTATACAAGTAAATCCACAGGATTTAATAATTTAATTCCTGAATTTAAAGCATAGCATGATAAAAATACACAGACACAATGCTATTTATAGACATCATATGGAGAAATTCGCCGAGGGGTTTGTAAGTTCCATAAATTTTAAATTTAATATTATTATGTGGACTTTAAATAAGTTAACTAGCAACGTATGTGCGACTTCTGATGAATGTTTTTATTTATCCTTAGTTTTAAAATTAATATAGTGTGAGGCAGTTGTAATGTCATGATGACAAGTATCATCATCATATTAACCAGCTAATTTAAAAGCAGCAATAAATTATCTTGAAGTTAATCTTCATAATTTTGTTATATAATTTTAATAGTAAGATATCATAAAGGCGCTAAGATGTAAAATATATGGAAAATGTTAAGTAGCTTACGGTGCAAGCTAGCCAACTATTATAATTATTATTTTCAAGTTCATTAATGTTTGTTTAATGCCTTAGATGAAGTAGAATAAATTGTGATTTCAAATAAATATTAAGCCAGAAATCATAATAATTTATAATCATAAGTTTATTGTGCAATTTTGGAAACCAAGAAGCACTAGTTTTGACGTAAAATGAACTTAAATTATTAACTTCTTAAAGTTAAAATGGAAAAGATCTAGCAGCTATAATGTGTAAGCTGTGGTATATTAGTGTGCAGTACATATTTTTTTATGTCTAAATGTAATAAATGTATTTTAAAATTTATTAAAATTTAGTTTTTGAGTATTTTTCTGTGTGAAATTCTTCTCTTTGGTTCCACAAAAACCACCAAATGAAATAAAATGTATATTTTTCAAATCGGATAATTATTATTCTCAAGATCCAAAATCACTAATACTTGATAAGAAACAGTGACATAAATAGTTTTTTTTTATTATTAAAAATTTTAAATTGATAATTGTTCATTTAAGTCTTGTAATGGATGTATCCATCCATAATTCAGACTGCACATTATTAACCTATTATCTGAATTTAAACATTGTAAATGAAGTATTTTATCTGTCTTGTTTAGGATAAGAGAGGTAAATGAAATGCGCCCTTTTCATTTTATTAGTTGAATGCCATTCTAGGTGAAAAGGCTGTAAATATTCTGAATTTACTTACATGATATTTTTATTAAATATTGGTTGAATAAAGTAAGCATTTTCTTTGGTGATTTACGTGATTATTATTAGGATGTTAGTCAGATGCATTAACTCATAGGAAATGTATGTTATTAAAGCTTGCTGAAATGTAATTTATTTGCCTTGCAACACTATACCATTACTTTATTTGCTAAAATACTAGAAACAAAACCCTGAGATTTTTATTTTCCATTACATAAAAGGCCCATTGTTGTTCGATCATATTAATGGATAATATTAAAGGTATAATAGAGTTTGTTAGTCATAAGAGTCTATTGGAAAACATGTTGTGAAAGTGCTAGTATTTATAGCTCAGAGAGTGTGATTGAGATGAAGGTTGAGATGTACTTTATTCTGAATTATTTACTTGGGAAGAATTGAAGTTTTATCTTTTCCCAAAATTATATGCTTTATTTAGAGTAATTTAGTTTATTAGAGTTAAGCTCTTCCTTGGTCTTAACTGTATATCTCTGTAGCTAATTCTTTACATGTAACCGACCACTGAGCTTAGTTTGTTCTATAATCCTGTAAGAGTTTCAACCCCACCCAAGTATTAGGTAAAGGATAGGTGTTCAACAATCATAACTTGTTATAGTTTTGTTTGAAGTATTTCTATGGATTAGAGATAAGGTCTCAACTTAAGAGAATGACATAGAGTGGATGAGCTATCGATGTACTTAACTATACGATAAAATTTAAAGGTTACAATATATATATATATATATATATATATATATATATAAACCTCTTTTATCAATATTAAATCTATAATCCTCTGTAAATATATTATTATAAATAATATGATTCCCTTTTATTGTTAAAATATCTTGCAACTTAATATATTTCTTTTAATATTGTTGATGTTGATTGATTTTTATGATTACTTATAAACCATTTAACCTAAATTATTACACTTATTATTTATATTCAAATGTTTAAACATCGACAACAAAACATGTTTGATTTTACAAATATTTTTATTTAATAACTTTAATACTAATATTTTCATATTATTATAATCTATTTAGTTTGAATACTAAATAATATTTTATTATAAAAGTGAGTTTTTAGGAGTAGATTTCTATATTAATGACGAAAATTGACAGTACAAGTGGCATTTTTTTTTAAAATAGTGTTACTAAAATCCTTTTTATTGATGGTGTGATCATCTTTAGGTATTGACCATGCCTACCTTCTTTGAGTGCAATTTCAAAATTATAATTATTGTTTGTAATATTATAATTATTACTTATTTGCCTGTCCCCAGAAGAGACTATATTTATCTGTGTAAGAAGATTTATTTAAACTTCTTTTATGAATAATTACAAACAATCTCTGTGGCCAAGATTGCAACTTTTAGTGTCTATTGATTGTTATTGATATTGGGATTGTCTATATATTGACTGATTTTAATGACTACATATATATAATTAGAGGAAAATGAATTCAGAATTTTTCAGTCTATTGTAATGGTATCTGTGCACAGAGCAGTGAAATTATTCTACAAATAAGCAAAATGAGAAGTCAAATGTTAATTTTAAGGTAATCTGTTAACAAATAATCAACAATTATGTACTGGTAAAATTAAAAAGTAATATTTGGATCTGATATATATATATATTCAAAACAATACAATAATTAATACAGTAAAAAATATTTAAAAAAAACAAATATATACTACAATTTAATAGAAGTACTTTCAACAATCTATGTATGTAGTCGCTGTCAACTAGATTCAAATTGTATTACAAAAAACCGTTATAAATGTAAACAAAAAGTAATACGTCATACATCAATTTTTTTTCACAATTTATTCATTTTTATATTGGCAGCCTGTCTATTTATCATATGTTGCTTTTCACTTTTTATTAACAGAGCTTCTTTAATTTTGCGTATATTATTATTTCTTTCATTACACAAAATCTTAACTTTATTAAATCAAAATTAAAACCACAATTACATGTTACATTATGATCAAAAAATACTGACGGTGATATATCATCATTTCAAACATTCTCTTGTCTTGATTTTTGTACTCGTTTATATAACATCAAATGTCCTCTGAACTTTTCTGCAATGTACATCGAGATTCACCCATATATGCCTTTCCACAAACATACAGCCATTTATATATTGCACAACTCAGATTTAAATTAATACACCTATTTTTTGAATTATTTATTACTCTATTTAAATTAGAAGTAGTATAAAATGCGTCTCGACATATATTTTTATATATCTGTTTTATAAATTTCATTTGTTCAATCAAATAAATGGTATTGATTTCCAAGTATCTTATTTTACCAATATCTATAGCACGTGAAATATTACTATTATTATTAAACTTAGTAACAATATTATAAATTAATTTATGATCATATCCAATATTTAACAAATCCATAGTAAAAACATTTATGTTACTTATTTTATTATAACTATATTTACGTAACTTATTATTCCTAAATAAAAATGATTTTAAACCAGATAATTTATGTACTATTGGCACATTTGAATATCAAGGAATATATCCTCTTCTTTCAATATCTTTTATTACCATACAATAATCTAATTTATTTTTATTACGAGTAACTTTAATATCTAAATATTGAGTTGAACATTTTTCTTCAAAAGATTTACTCCATTTTAAACCTTCTAAACTATTTAATTCATTGAATAACAAATTTATGATATCTAAACTTCCACAAACAAAAACATTATCAACATACCTGTAATAAATTTTAATACCTTGGTAATATATATTATTATTAAGAATTATATCTTCATATCTTCATACTACAAAACTACATATTTGTGGAACTACAGGAATACCCATAGGTCAACCGTTATCCATCTTATAATAATTTTCATTAAACATAGCATATATATTTTTATCAATAAAATATAATACATCATTTACAAATTGTACTTTTTTAACATCAACTTTTTTAACATCAAAGCATCTAATATAATTTTTATAGATTTTAATCTATCTATTGAACCGTACATCTCACATATATCAAATGTACAAATACTATCATTTTCATTAATATTAACATTATGAATTTCTTTACAAAATCAAACGATGAACTAAAAGTATATTTTGCAAATCCAAGAACTTCTTTTAATAATGTTTCTATAAATCAACAAGTTTCATAGTAAAATGATCCACCAAAGTCAATCATTAATCTTTAAGGTTTATCTTGTTTATGTAGTTTAATATTCGAAAAAATCCTACGACAAATTGCAGCAGATGGATAAAGACGATAATATGTATGAGCATCTATATATTTTTTCTTTTTAGTTTTTTTTTAAAATATCATCAATAAACTATACACGTAAATTTTCAATGTTTATTTTTCCAACCTTTTTAAATTTGAGCTTTTCCATTTGAATTAAAACTTTTTCGTAGTAATCAAGTTTTGACATAAGACATAACCTCAACCCCTTATCTTCTTTTAATCAAACAAGATCGTTATCATGAATAAACTTTTTAAATCTAAATATATGCGAATTCCAATTCCAATTTGCTCTGTTTTTAAATTTTTTAACATTAACTTTTTGTATTAATTCATTTGATACTTCAGGAGAACATTTAATTACACTAAAGGAATGTTCAACGGCAGCTTTTAACTCTAAATTACTATCAACCCACATACCACCAACGCATTTAGAACCATAATTCAAAATGTTCTCTTGTTGAAAATCAATAGCCATGTTAGATAAATTGACATAGTTATTATTTTTACTCTTATTTACATTTTTATTATGTAGAAAAGTAATTTTTCGATCAAATTTTTTATAAATTTTTATATAGTATTTATTAAAATAATATTGATGACACCGACTTTTATAATTAAACCATTCGTCAACACCATGAAGATTAATAAAATAATTTAAACACTTTAAATATTTACGTTGATTAATTAAAAAGCATTTGCATTGACAAATTATATTCCGTAAAATAATCATTTTAATATCTTGTATTTTAGCATTTGCCAAATTGTATTCTTTATTGATTTTAATGTTTCAACAGTTTAAGAAAATATGATTCATTTTGCAATTATACAAAAATTGTAATCTACCTTTTAGACGTAATATTCGCATAGACACTTGTTTCCATTCTTGTAAAATACAAATTTGATTACCCATATTAAAAATTTATATTCCAAAGTAAACGTAACTCAATAAATAACAGTATTATATATAAATTATTAATCAATATCTGTAATCAAATTATAATAAAATATATATAATTATTGAAAACAATACAATAATTAATACAGTAAAAATATTTAAAAAAACAAACAAATATTTACCACAAATAAACTACATAAACAAGATAAACCTTTAAGATTAATGATTGACTTTGGTGGATCATTTTACTATGAAACTTGTAGATTTATAGAAACATTATTAAAATACGTTCTTGGATTTGGAAAATATACTATTAGTTCATCGTTTGATTTTGTAAAGAAAATTCATAATGTTAATACTAATGAAAATGATGGTAGTTGTGCATTTGATATATGTGAGATGTATGGTTCAATAGATAGATTAAAATCTATAAAAATTATATTAGATGCTTTGATGTTACAAAAAGTTGATGTTAAGAAAGTAAAATTTGTAAATGATGTATTATATTTTATTGATAAAAATATATACGCTATGTTTAATGAAAATTATTATAAGATGTATAATGGTTGGCCTATGGGTCTTCCTGTAGTTTTACAAATATGTAGTTTTGTAGTATCAAGATATGAAGATATAATTCTTAATAATAATATATATCACCAAGGTATTAAATTTTTTTTACAGATATGTAGATGATTTTTTTGTTTGTGGAAGTTTAGATATCATAAATTTGTTATTCAATGAATTAAATAGTTTAGAAAGTTTAAAATGAAGTAAATCTTTTGAAGGAAAAATGCTAATTCAGTATTTAGATATTAAAGTTACTCGTAATAAAAATAAATTAGATTATTGTACGGTAATAAAAGATATTGAAAAAAGAATATATATTCCTTAGTATTCAAATGTGTCAATAGTACATAAATTATCTAGTTTGAAATCATTTTTATTTAGGAATAATAAGTTATGTAAATATAGTTCTGATAAAATAAGTAACAAATGTATTTACTATGGATTTGTTAAATATTGGATATGATCATAAATTAATTTATAATATTGTTACTAAGTTTAATAATAATAGTAATATTTTAAGTGCTATAGATATTGGTAAAATAAGATATACTTGGATATCAATACCATTTATTTGTAATGAACAATTGAAATTTATAAAACAGATATATAAAAACATATGTCGAGGCGCATTTTATAGTACCCCTAATTTAAATAGATTAATAAATAATGCAAAAAAAAATAGATGTAGTATTTTAAATCAAAGTTGTGCAATATATAAATGGCTGTGTGTTTGTGGAAAGGCATATATAGGTGAATGTCGATGTACATTGGAGAAAAGATCAAAGAAGCATTTGTTGTTATATAAACAAGTACAAAAATCAAGACAAGAGAATGTTAGAAATGATTACCTATCACCGTCAGTATTTTTTGATCATAATGTAATATGTAATTATGTTTTTGATTTTGATTTTAATAAAGTTAAGATTTTGTGTATTGAAAGAAATAATAATAAACGCAAAATTAAAGAAGCTATGTTAATAAAAAATGAAAAGCAACATTTGATAAATAGACAGACTGCCAATATAAAAATTAATGAATTGTGGGAAAATTGATGTATGACGTATTACTTTTTGTTTACATATATAACGTTTTTTTGTAATAACATTTGAAACTAGTTGACAATGACTACATAGATAGTTGAAAGTACTTCTATTAAATTGTGGTATATATTTGTTTTTTAAAATATTTTTTTACTGTATTAATTATTGTATTGTTTTCAATAATTATATATATTATTATAATTGGAATACAGACATTGATTAATAATTTATATATATATATATATATATAATTCAAACAAATATATTAATACAGTATAAATATATATATATATAATTCAAACAAATATATTTAACACAGTATTCAAAATTAAATAATATATTCTTTACCAGAAGTACTTTCAATTGTTTCACTGACAATCTTTATCAACTGTTAATATAAACGTACAAAAAATAAAAACTTGCATTACCCATCATTCAATCTATTCAAATTTCCCACAATTCTGTTGTCTTTATATTAGCCGATTGTTTATTCATTAAACCACCTCTATTCCTAGATATCATCATTGCCTCTTTAATTTTACGTTTTTCACTACACCTTTCAATTTGAATAATTTTTATATCTCTATTATTAAATTTAAAACCATAATTACATGTTTTATTATGATCAAATATAATTAATGGAGTATTCATATTTACTGAAGATATATTTTCTTTCTGTACACGTTTATATAATGTCTTATGATCATTATATCGTTTTTGTAATGTACATTTGGATTCCCCTATATATTTTATTCCACAACCACATTCCAACATATATATAACAGAACTTAATTCAAACTTAGAAATCTTGGCTTTGGAGTTATTTATCATATCATTTATATTATTTGAAGAGAAAAAAGAAATTCTACACAAACCACTAAAAAGTTTATTAATTAATTTAGCTTGTTGATTAGATATAAAAGGAATAGAAATCCATTTATCACTTTTTAATTTACTTAATATTTTCTTATTATTACTCTTATTTTGATTATATTTTGTAATTGTATTATAAATAATATTCCTTCCATAACCAACATTCAACATATCAGTAATATATACATTAATATTTTCAATTTTATCACTAATAAATTTGCACAAATAATCATTTCTAAATAAAAATGACTTCAAACCAGCTAATTTATGACTCATATGAACTTTAGAATTATATGGAATATAACCTTTAATTTCCACAGGCTTTAAAATCATATTATAATCAAACACATTATTATTTCTTTTAATAAATATATCTAAAAACTTTATAGAATCTTCCTTCTCTTCATTTAACACCCATTTTACATTATTAATCATATTTAACTCATTAAACAAATTAACTATTATTTCATTATGTGCACATATAAATACATCATCAACATATCTACAATATACTTTAATTCCTTTATATTTTATCTGAGACAATATCTTAACCTCATAATTAGAAATAAAAAAATTACAAAGCTGTGATACCACTGGAAGATCCATTTGCCAACCAAAATTCATTTTATAAAAGCAATCATTAAACCTAACATATATATTATCATTCACAAATCTTAATATTTTAACAATAAAATTCCTAATATTATTATCTATAGATTTTAAAAACAAAGCTCTTTCAATAATCTCTATTGATTCCATACGATTAATTGAACCATACATTTCAGATATGTCAAGTGTACACATAACATCATTATTATCAATTTTTATATTTTTAATCCTATTAATAAAATCAAATGATGATGAAATAGTATAATCTCCAAATCCAAGCACATCTTGCATTATTTTTTCAATATATCTACAAGCATAATAATAAAAAACACCACCAAAATCAACAATTACTCTTAATGGATAACAATTTTTATGCAATTTTATATTTGCAAAGATTCTTGGAAACACTGCAGACGACGGATATAAACTGTAATATATCTTTGCATCAATAACATTTTTCTTTTTAGCAGTCATTAAAATGTCATTAATAAATTTCATTCTATATGTATCAATATTATTTAATTCACTTTTTTCAAAACAAAGCTTCTTCATTTGATCCATAATTTTCATATTATATTCATCCTGTTTCATTAGGCACATCCGTAAACCCTTGTCCTCCTTCAAACAAATTAATTTATTACTTTTTAAAAAAATTTTAAATTCATAAATTTGTTTTAACCAAACATTATCATTTTGCTTATCAAATGTTTTATTTTTTATTTCATTAATTATTTTATTCCTATCATTTAAATCACAATTTATAACACCAAACGAATATTCAATCGCCGCATTTAATTCAATACTAGAATCTTTCCATCCTCCACCGACATATTTAGATCCAAAATTTAAAATATAACGCTGATTAAAATTCAAATCAACTCCAGAGATATTCACATAGTTTTGATCACTAAAATTTCTTGGAAACTTTTTATTATACAAATGTTCAATTTTCCTATTAAATTTATCCATCATTTTTGAATGCAAATTATTAAAACGTATTTGACAAATCTGTTTATATTCATATAAATAATCAATATTATTAACGTAAATAAAATGATTTAATGTTCTTAAATACTTTCTATTATAAGACAGCAAATACTTACATTGGTCAATTATATTACGAAGTATTATATTTTTTAGATCATCCATAGATCTCACACTCAATTTACATAACTTATTTATTTTAATACAACAACAGTTAGGAAACACTTTAAAAATCCGACAGGAATACAAAAACTTTATTCTGCACTTTAACGTAATAACTTTAACCGTTACTCTCCGCCATTCCTTTAAAAGCCAAATTCCATTTAATTGCTTTAAATCCATTTCATATATAAATAACTACAACCATTAAATGTCTGTATTTTTAAATTATATAATAATAATTCAAACAAATATATTTAACACAGTATTCAAAATTAAATAATATATTCTTTACCAGAATTACTTTCAATTGTTTCACTGACAATCTTTATCAACTGTTAATACAAACGTACAAAAAATAAAAACTTGCATTACCCATCATTCAATCTATTCAAATTTCCCACAATTCTGTTGTCTTTATATTTGCCGATTGTTTATATATAATTCACCAAAATACAATTATTAACCATTTTCTCTTACAATCGCACATTCCAATCTTCACATATCTGGGAATATGTTCTCAGAGCTAGGGGTTTCATTTATGTGAGTCTTATGTGTGGCACTAATGTTGTATATTTATCAGCAGTGTTATATAAAACAAAAGGTATTATGACAGTGTTTTAATTAGTCATAATTAATTTGTGTATTTTTTTAAAAAAAATTGAAAAGGATATTTGAATATAATGAATACTTTCATAACTTTTAATAAATGAAAATAATTAAAATAAAAATGTATGCTCTTTGTGTAATTTTTGAATTAATAGTTAATTATTTTAATTTTTATCCTAGAAAAATAATAGTTAATTATTTTCTGTTTCTAATTCTTAAATTAAGAGTAAGAGAGACAGATACATCTATTTTACATAATATTGATTACATTTACTCGCAAAATCTTTTTGCTTCATTTGTGAATTTTTAGGACTGTCTCCTTAACTAATTTGTGAAGTAATCTGTTTTCTAAAATAAATAGAAAATTATTTTTCTGAATATATCAGCTCACATTCACTAAGTGAATATCATTTTTATTCATGCAATTACGTTCTGCTTGTGAATATTTCATTACTCATTTTTTTATTTTTATCTTGTATGTATATACATGCTTGAATAAGCAGACACATGTTATTTCCCAAAATATAATCACAAGGAAACTTTGTCATGGCTATGACAATGGTGACACTATTCTTCTTTTTCTACACCTAAAGCAATCTTTCCACATAATCACATGCATTTGAAAAAGATACATGATATCCCAACATACATATTTCAAGCAAAAAAGACTTATAATTTGTATCAAATCATAATCTACAACACATATATATCATTGGTGCTCAGTTTCAATTAAATTAGCAATTTCTCAATCTCTAATGGGCATGCTTCAATCTTCTCACCTTTCCAATTATTCAACCATTCATTTCATTGAAAAACTAATGATGGAATTCTGAAGGCCTTATTGAATTTGGTAATGTTGTCATACCCATGTAGATATTATGCCAATCTAACCCTTCATGTTTTCAGACGATATATATTAATAGTAAAGGAATGGCTGAACTTTTACTAAAATATAATGTAATTCTAAAGCAGTATGTAATTTGATTATACTAAATTTATCTTATTTATGTAATTACAATTTTCCTCCATTCCATCTGAAGCAACTAATACACATGATCACAAATATATAATCCTCAATATATGCAACTTGATGCAGAACCACCTCTCATTAGTTGGTCATTTCTTAATCTCTCATACATATACATAGTAACTGCTCGGTTTAAATTGAAATAGTAATTCTCAAACTTTAATGGACAGGCTTCAATATTCTCACCCTTTCAACTATTCAACCATACATTTCATAAAAAAGCCAATTATGGAATGCTCAAAGCACTTAAAGGATTTGATATTGTATTCATACCTATGTAGATATTAAGTCATTGTAGCCCTTATATTACCAGATCAAGCAACCAATGCACATTGAGGTTGTATGCCTTAGAAAGTAATAATTAGCCAAAATAACCTTGATGGCAGGTGATGTTGGTATAACAATCGATTGAATGCTGTAGAGGCGATGTGAATTAGAGCAGCTTTCGTAAGCATATATACTGTTCTTTATATATAAATAATTATAAAACAATGTTACTATACTTTTATTAGTGTTTGTAAATCAGATGCTAAGGAAATAGGTCACAATTTTTTGTCATTTAAGTGAGGCCTATGAGTCAATTTATGTCCAGTAAAATTAAGCCTTTGGTTTAAAAATAAATTATTTCCGTCTGTACGAATTTCAGGATAAAGTATATCTTATTATAATAGTCTACCAATTTATAAATGTTCAATTATATTTGTTTTTTGATAAAGTCTGATTAAATTCTTCCATAAGAGATTTCATTATGAAAATATTAATATACAGTGTACATAATAATAATAGAATTTTACTGTTGTAAAGATTGATAAAAGATTATAATAAATGTATAAATGAATTGTATTTTTGTTTATAATATAGAAATAATATTTCCTGAAATAATTTTTCTATTGGCATAAAGTTGACGTATATTTCTCACTGTGCTGGTAACTAGTTCATTAAAAAGTAGTGTGCCTCTACAAAATGATACTTTCCCGCATTTTTCCAAAAATTCCTCAAATTATAATGACCGGTATGAGGGCGCCATTAGTCATATAGCTTGGCAAGATATGGAAGTTATGCTAATGACATGCGCAAGGGTGGGTAAAGAAATGGGGATTAAATTTACTGAAGAAAAATCAAATATAATTATGGTTAATACTGGAGAAAGAGTAAAAAAGATTTTTTATTGGGATATATTAAATTGTGTGGTGAATAGATATAGTTATTTGGGGATTATTTTAAGAAATCAGAAAAAAATATTTGTATGAATGAGAGAAAAAATTGATAAATGAAGCAAAGTAAATAAATGAATTGATAAAGAAATTAACAGTGTTTTCATATAATAAATACGATGTAGTTAGAATTATATGGAAAGGAGTTACAGTAGCAGAGTTAACATATGGGAATGATGCATTATATGTTAGTAAAGAGGTATTAAATTGCTTAGAAAAAGTTCAAAGGGAAGAAGGAAGATATGCATTGGATGCAGATGTATGGACAGCAAGTGAGGCAATTCAAGGAGAAATGGGATGGTCAGGTTTTCATATGAGAGATGCAAAAAGTAAAATGAAAATGTCTGTTAGATTGCAGTTTATGGATAATAAAAGAATAACCAAAATAGTATTTAATTGCGTTATGAGTAAAGGGCAGGTAACAAGATGGGTGAGAAAGGTAATGCGGTATGCAAAAGATTTTGACAAATAATTTATATCAGTATATTTGTACAAAAGATGGGATGATTGTGTTAAAAGAATTGTTGAGTGTTATAGTAGTAAAGAATGGGATAAAAGAATATATTTATTAATAAAGAATAGGGAGTTAGAGAGATAGAGAAATAGTATGGAGAGTAAAAAGAGTTTATATATATATATATATATATATATATATATATATATATATATATATAAACAGAATATTAGGTGCGAGTTAATATATGGTAATAGTAAGGAAAGCAGTGTATTGTTTAAGGCTCGAATGGGATCTTTAGCTACAAGAGAATACACATGTAAATGGAAACACATGGGTGATTTATTTAGTAAATTATTTAAGGAAGGAATACAAAATATTAGGCATTTGTTAATTGAATGTAAATGTTTGAAAACAGAAAAAGTACATTTAATGAAGTTATGGAAGAATAAATATGAAAAAAGTGA
This sequence comes from Epiperipatus broadwayi, assembly GCA_028023455.1. NCBI lineage: Eukaryota > Metazoa > Onychophora > Udeonychophora > Euonychophora > Peripatidae > Epiperipatus > Epiperipatus broadwayi. The sequence goes on along the minus strand of JAQFVV010000240.1, from coordinate 167,479 downwards.
TTAAACGGAAAGTGAATTATTGCTTTTTATGCTGAGCTTGGGAAAATATAAGGGGGGTTAGATATTACGGTTATAGAGTTGACAAAGATAATGTTGTGGAAATAGAATGGAGCAGAATATAGGAAAACTTAGAGTGGGGAATGAAAAATTAAGTGGATAACAGGTTTATCTGGGTATAATTGCTCAGATATTTTTGATTTCGTTTAAGGAGAAGCCACAGTACATCACATCACATCAAGAAAAGCAGTTTATTGTTTAAGGATCGAACAGGATCTTTAGCAACAAGAGAATATACATGTAAATGGAAAAATATGGGTGATTTATTCTGTAAATTATGTAAGGAAGGAATAGAAACTATTAGGCATTTGTTAATTGAATGTAAATGCTTGAAAACAGAAAGGGCACATATAATGAAGTTATGGAAAAATAAATATGAAAAAAGTTATTATACAGAAAGTAGATTATTGGTTTTTATGTTGGGTTTGGAAAAAGAAAAGGGGGATTTAGATATAAAAGCTGTGGAGTTGACAAAAATTATGTTGTGGAAATAGGATGGAGCAAAATATGGGAAAACTTAGACTGGGGAATGTAAAATTAAGTAATTAACAATTTGTTCTTGGTGTAATTGCTGAGAGATTTTTGACTTCGTTTAAGAAGAAGCAACAGTACATCACATAACATCAAGGAAGACAATTCAAGGAGAAATAGGATGGTCAAGTTTTTATATGAGAGATGCAAAAAGTAAAATGAAAATGTTTGGTAGGTTGCAGTTTATGGATAATAAAAGAATAGTAAAACTAACTTTCAATTGGGTTATGAGTAAAGAGCAGGCAACAAGATGGAGGAGAAAGGTAATGTGGCATAGAAAAATTTGTATAAAGAATTTATATCATCATACTTGTACAAAAGGTAGGATGAATGTGTTAGGAGTATTGTTGAGTGTTATAGTGGTAAGGAATGAAATAAAAGAATAGATGCATTAATAAAGAATAGGGAGTTTGAGAGATGGAGAAATAGTATGGAGAGTAAAAAGAGTTTAAATATATATAGAAGTAAATGGAAAATTGGATATGAGTGAATTTATGATAATAGCAAGGAGAATAGTTTATTGTTTAAGGCTCAAATGGGATCTTTAGCAACAGTAAAATATACATGTAAATGGAAAAAAATATGGGTGATTTTTTTCCGAACATTGTGTAAGGAAGGCATAAAAAATATTACACATTTGTTCATTGAATGTAAATGCTCGTGGAAGAATAAATATGAACAAAGTGATTATACAGAAAGTGAGTTATTGGTTTGTATGTTGGGTTTGGGAAAAGATAAGGGACATTTAGATATAAAGGCCATAGAATAGACAAAGATTATGTTGTGGAAATGGTATGAAACAGATTATGGGAAAACTTAGGATGGGGAATAGAAGGGAAAGGTGGGGTGGCTAATGGGTTTCTCTGAGCATGGTTGTGGAGAGATATCTCACTCCATTTAAAAAGAAGTCACAGTGTATCACATAACATCACCAGATTGACAAGACACTTCAATGATCAGAGTGATAATTCATTTATGTACTGTGGATTTAGTGGTCAACTAATAGATTTTAAAATGTAACATTGCACAGACTTTAATTATAACAAATGGATATTTAATTATTAAACTAGTAATCTAAATTAACACAGAGACACTTTAGTAAAGTTTAAATGTTTATTATATTCCTTACTCTTATACAGATCTTTCGTAATTTCTTCTTTTTTAGCAGCCTGAACTGATCGATTTATTATATAAAAAAGACAAAATACAAACATAAATTTAAACTCAAACATTATCTTTTTTATTTATACAGTCAAAAAAATTAACGAATATTCTTTTCCTGAGGGAAATGCATGGTCACCAAACCTACAAATAACAGTGGCTTAAACTGACTAATGAAATCCTGTCCAAATAAGTGGGAAAATCTAGTGTGGCTTACTGTAAGTGTGCCAAAGCGTGGCACTTAAACCCTCTACATACATCATTAAATAATTTATTCAAAGCCTTAAGAGATTGTGCAAGTGTATTCTGTTTGCTTGTAATGGTTGAGCATTACTATTTCAAACAAAAGTTTCCGACATAAGGTTCCTGGGTTTACTTATAGTCAGAATTATTAACCGAGTATTACCCACCCATTTTCACTGTTTCTATTTTGACATTCTAGATAGAGCTGTTAACATTCATTCTTGTACATATATTTTGAATATAATAATTGAAGGAAAATTATACAAACAAAACAAAATTTTGATTATTAAAAATTAGTAACAGAAAAGCGTATCACTCTTGTTACCCAATACAAAATGATATAAAATTAATAATCACTCATAAAAATCGTTTCTACTATTGAAACTATTTTATACTTAAGTTAATGAAGTCTATTACTCAATTAAAGCCAAAATTAAAAAAAATATAATGCTTTATTAAAAGTTCATAATTTCCCTGACCTATCAGTGAGACAACTTTCTTCTGATGGTGAAAGTTCTTATATGAGTTTTCTTGTGATGACTGGTGTTTATTCTCCTTTGTTCCATTGTTTTTCTTTTGATTTTCTTGGCTATGTCTGCAAATCGTTCTTTCCCTTGGTTGTTGATCACACAGATAACTTCAGGTGGTGATATAAGACATAATTCCCCAAGAGAAAAGTTTTGATGTCATTTAGTCAGAAAACATTTTTTCAGCACTGTTAATATTAATTTCAATTTGTCTTCATGGAGCTTTATGCTATATATATATATATATATATATATATATATATATATATATATATATATATATATATATATATATATATATATATATATATATATACTGATGTCATTGGCACCACAATCTGCCCTTGTCATCGTGTGTAGCTCCACTACACCTCAGGCCAATCACGTTGAGGGCCACAATCTGCCCTTTTCTAACACATCAGGCCAATCTAACCGCCCCGTTCCCGCATCTCCACTTCCCCCAAAATAAATATAATATAGTGAAAATCACCTAACCGGGTTCTAGCTCTAATAATTAATGAAATATTCAATTAAATGCTTTACTAGCTCAAGTTTCTTAAAATTAACTTAGGTTCTGTTTTAAACTAACTCAAATAAATATTCAGGAATTCATGAGACTAGAAGTGGAAATACGGGTGACAAGGTAGATTACATTGAGACAATATCCCACAGGATACCACCTCAATGGCATAAGAACACTATCCCCCCTTATACTACTATTACATATAATAACTACATAGTATTCTTATGACTTCCGCAACTTCTAATCACTAAGACTCATTTAACAATTAAAGTATTAATCTTTTATCTCTAATAACAATAATAGTAATCATCTAGCTCAAATGAAATAATCTCAGGTTCTTAAATTTATTCGCATGTTAATAACATATGGTAGCAAAATATGATAAGGGATTTTATGTCATAATCTACTACTCTGAAATTAGATTAATAATAAAACAATAATAATCACAATCTTCATTGCTTAATCCAACTAGTACAGCTTTTCTTTCATCGCAAATTTATAACCGTAATAAATTAGTTAATAATCTAATATCCCCTTTTTTATCTTTAAGTAATAAAATAAATTAATAAGTGGCAGTGTTTAGATAATCTGATAAATAAAGCAAGTGGCAACTAATAGCATATAATTTAGCAAAATATTATGATAATGGATTGATGACCAGTAACGCAATGCAATTTTATAATTATTTAATTACAAGAACATCAATAAATATTTAAGATTAAACATACTTCTCTATTTATCTTTTGTGCAAACAATCATATACTTAGTTTAATGGTTGTGAACATACCCTGTGAATTCATGCAATGATGTAGAGAAAACAAAACTCAGACACAAGTTTTAATAAACAAATTTTAAAATTTTATTAACATCAATAAAAAATTAAATAAAACAAACAAATCCATCTACATCTATTTACAAGGGATATCCTCATTTTTCTTTACACTACAATAGCTGAATTATACACATTTATATTTCTTTTATCGTTAATTAAACTTATTATGCCTTTTAAAAGTTATTTATTTATTTCTCATTAGGTTTATCATATCACTTATTTTAACTATTTTATGGATAACACCATTCTTTACCTTTTAATATTAAAGTTACTGTATTATAAATTATCTATGTGGATAAACATCATTTATAACATCATAATTTTACAATCAATATGGTTTTTAAAAGAAAATTACATTTTCTTGTAACTTTATATAAGTCACTCCGCATATTATTCAAATATTATTATTACTTTTAACGTTTGTTCTCCAATGCTCGTAAACTATAATACGTTTATTCCATAAGCCATACTCATGTATAATACTATAACACGGGTTTAATTATCACCTGTTACAGTTTCACATATACTATAATTATCGAATGTTATTGTATTTTTTAAATATGCAATACTTATATTTTTTAAAATATAATCAACAATAAGAAAACGTGAAATTATATTTAATATTTTTGTATATTTCTATTTGGATATACTTTTATAAAATTATAGTTCATTTCTTAAAAAAAAATTAAAATAATTCTCTAACTCCTTCCCTTCTTAGGATATCTGCATCTTTCTTTCAATAATCATAATCTACTCTTCGTTAATACTTAACTATTCTTATTCCAAATAATAGCATGACATACATTCTAAAATATCTATTGTTTCCCTTTTAATAGACTTATCATATAACGATGTAGTTGCAAGAAATACAGATAAAGATAGCGAAAGATGTATAGGATATCGGGAAGATAGATAGATAACTTATCCGCAATATACTTCAAAAATGTATGGAACAGTGTGAATAGGTCCGACATTCATTGTCTAATAACCTTGGCGATAAGCATGATGTGGCAGCTATTTACTCAGCTTTACCAAACATCTAGTACGACTCACAAGAAATATATAAAATACCACTGTCCAAGACAACATGTGTACCAGTCGTAGGGCTTTGTTAACTACGCTGATTAACATCTAAAACTACCTATTATTTCATTCCCTGTAGCATCCTAGTTTTTAATACATCCTCTTGGTTTCCGAATCACCACGTACTACCAAGTCACTACCCAAACTATCTCTCGAGATTTTTACTGTATCCAACATCGATAAAATACTAACTACCTTTTAAAACAATAAACAAAATTCGCTAATATAAAACATTTCCCTATTCCATAAGAACAATTTGTCTTGCTTTATTACACTGTAGGTTCAACATCTACGTTTTGTTAAAATAACATTTAAATATCCCAATCGGAAAATTAACAGAAAATATCACATAACCATCGGTTATATTGAACTATATTAATAACACATAAAATGATTATCGTATGCATATTTTTTAAAAATCTAATCACATCTCAAAGTGTTTTAGAGTGTTGTTTTCAAAATGCGTTTTACAACAATAATAACAATAAAACTTTTGCGCTACATTCATTCGATTCTCAGCTGATCTAAATAAATAAAACATACATTATATCATTAATAATTATAAATGTTACCAAAAACAATCTTTATCTTCCTATCAGAGTTCGTAGTAGGTTTCTTTCTCTTCGAGCATCGCAAATATACAAATTTCCACATACATACAATTTTATTTTAAAATTCAAAATCAAAACATATTATTTCATATAATGTTATATCACGAATTAATGTATTTTGTTTTCCCTATCGCTATCTAAAACTTAATGTTTAACTTAGATTAGTAAAGAAAATAATTCAAACCATAATCACATATTTTTCTGACGGTAAATCTTGGTTAGTCCCATAATATTTATTATTTCTTCTTTTGTCCGAATGTTCTCCTTTCTGCTTATTAAAGTTTTAAATAAATTAGTTCATTTAATAAACTGTTTAGACGATCTTTAGTTTTAGTGTTTAATCCAAAATTATTAGAAAACATTTTATTTAGTTATCCCACGAAGCTTTTTAATGTTCTGGCGAATATTACCTCGGCGCGTTGATGCATCTTTATTTCTAGTTAAACTACAATTATTTAATAATTACGGTACCAATTGCATTTTCCATGGATCCAATATTTTATATTTCTCTTCTGTAAAATATCTTTTTTTTTCTTTAGGCAAGTGTTTTCCTTGGTAAACTTCACTTTCATTCATTATTATTTTATATACACTACTTTCGATCTTTAACTATTTTCTAGAGTATTTTCTCAAGTCATCTTAAAGAAAGCAATTCAAACCATTTCAATATTAAAATTCCTTTTGTCCATTTATTCTTATATGAATAATACTTATTTTTATTTTCCATTATCTTCATTAACTTTGCGCACAATGTCCTTTCATTGATTTTATACGCACGAAAACAGCTTTCATAGTGATACGCTATATAAACTATATCAACGAATAATATTAACATATTTGGAATATTATAAAATTTACAACTTGGTTTTAAGAATCTATCCATTTTCTATTGAAAACTCCGATTATATTTCGATAGAATCCACTGGCAGGTTACTGTAAAGTTAGTGAAACATTACTATGAAAAACTTTTTTTTTTTAAATTTTATTCTAAGATTCTCTTCGGATGATTTTTAAATTGTCAGTTGGTTTCTTTCAAAGATATTATTAAAATTATAATAAAATTGACTAATAAATTGAAGAAAGAAAGAAATTTTAGAGAGCTTAAAATTTTACCTCTGCTCTGGAGTCAACACATTTTTGTTCTCCCCCGTTTATACAATTAGTTGGCGCGATTTTGGTTGTCTGCCAAGATCTATTTTTTATTGGTCAATCCCTACTTGGATTTATAAACAATTTCTAAAGTTTTAAAATCATGACGTAATAGACTTAAATGTTAACTCATTATTATTTTTAAATCAATTATTATCTATTACAATTTAACTACCTTTAAAACAATTTTGAAACAATAATTAATAAAGGTGTATACTACTTATTTTTATTATGATGTGTGACAATTCCATCCACTTCTATAATATACTATTTAAATATTTTAATTATTAGTATTAATTTAAACCGGTGCTTATACATAGAATATTTCAGACAGTCACGTAGTCATTTCCGGTGTTTAGTCTAATTTTATCTGTCTTAATAAATTTGCTACTTATATTATATAAAATAATTATATAAAATTTTGAAAAACAATTTAGAAAAATATAGAATTAGATACAATTCTCACCATCACAATATTTACTATTAAATATATCATATTAATCTTTTACTGCTTAATATAGTCTATAATTTTAAATACTATATAATATTAATTTTAAAATTTTTTTAGTAATTGACCATTTATAACCATCATTGACCTATAGAAAAGGGCACAATATATATATATTTGGTCACACAAGTCATCCACTGAGTGATGAAAGGTAGAAAGATGGTTGTATAGGCGCTACAATCACTGATTTGAAAAAAAAAAATTAAAATTTCACCTATAGCAAAAATGTTAAATTAAGAATGTTTTTTTAAAAAAAATCTTTCCAAATAGGAGCAAGTTTGCATGTATCATCTTGCTTATTGATACAATCTGGCCTTTTAGACATATTAATGGCCTTTCTAATTTTGCACTGGTATAGTCTATCACATCTGGATATGATCCTGGTATTAGAAAAATCAATTTTATAACATGAATCTATAGTTGAAATAAAATAATAGTTTTTACTTGACCTTTGATTAGCAATTAATTGAGATTGCGCTTTACACAAAAAAGTGAAGCTAGTCTAAATCTTACAAAGTTATATGGCTTAGTGCTTTCAGAGACCTTGAGTCTCCATAATCATAGCCTACTTCTAACTTAAGTTTAGCTGTGGTTTATGTAAAATTTTATGCAAATTTTATAACGACCATTTTCTGGAGATTGCAAAGCACTCTTTCCAGTTTATTGCACAATATCATTTGCAATAAAACACACCTCTTTATTTTTTCATTTCACATCATTGCGTTTGGTGAACAGTACCCTTGCTATAGTGGGTTCAAACATATGACCGGTTGTTTTTTGGTGCTCAAAGAATATGGATCTGTTTTCATCGTTATTTATAGCTTTCCTGTACAAATAATGATGTTGAGCTGTTCTTGTTGTAATGTTGGCACAGGTCTCCCCATAGTATGCCACTCTACATCCATTGGATGGGCATAAAATTTTATAAACATACCATCAATTGCTAGGAAATATTAAAAAAATATTTGCTGAGTCCTTCAAACTAGGATTCCACACCCCACCATCAACAAACAGAATGATAAACAATACCAAAAACAAAATACATTCTGATCAAATATCCCAAGCAGTTTATAAAATTTCATGCCCAACCAATGGATATAGAGTGGCATACTATGGGTAGACCCGTGCCAACATTACAACAAGAACAGCTCAACATCATTATTTGTGCAGGAAAGCTATAAATAACGATGAAAACAGATCCATATTCTTCGAGTACCAAAAAACAACCAGCCATATGTTTGAACCCACTATAGCAAGGGCACTGTGCACTGAACGCAATGATGTGAAACAAAAAATTAAAGAGGCATGTTTTATGGCAATTGATAATTATGCAATAAACCGGAAAGAATCATGCTTTGCAATCTCCAGAAAATGGTCATTATAAAATTAGCATAAAATTTTACATAAACCACAGCTAAACTTCAATTAAAAGTAGGCTATGATTATGGAGACTCAAGGTCTCTGAAAGCGCTAAGTCATATAACTTTGTAAGATTTAGACAAGCTTCACTTTTTTGCGTAAAGCACAATCTCAATTAATGAACCTATAGTATGAAGTGAGAGTGCTGCTGCTGATGAGTGTTGTTTAACTGCATTAGTATGCTCATCTCTCATAACACTGATGTGATGATTACTCATACCTACATAAGAAGCTTTACCATTTTCACATGAGATTTGATAAACACCATGAGATTCAAGAGGGATTGAATCCTTAGACTTGGCTATTATATTGGTGATCTTTTGATGAGTAGAAAACGCTGCATTTATATTATAGCGTTTTAATATACGTCCAATACTGTCTGTAGTTCCTTTTACATATAAAACACAAATCCTAATGGCTGATTTGTCATCTTTTTGTTTCCTATTTTGTCCATTTTGGGCTTGAAATAAGGCTTTTTTAAAGAAATTTATAATTATAACTATTTGCTAATAAAACACTATTAATATGATTTATTTCTTCTTTCAGATGTGACTTATCTGAAAGGTTAATTGCTCTATTTAAGAGAATCGCCTATTGAAACAAATATAAAAAATAAAATATCTCATAAAAATCATGTGTCTGTCAAAATTGTTATGGACTTCAAAAATTCACAAACCAGATACCTCCCTTCGTCCAATAGTAAGCGTAATAGGATCTCCAACTCATATTTTAGTTAGATATTTATCAGATTTCATTAAAGCTACAATCACATCTATTAAATCATATACTAAAAACACTTTTCCTTTTCCATGTTTTTAAAAAAAATTAAAAATTAATGCTAATGACATTCTGGTCAGTTTTGATATCGTGTCTTTGTTTACAAACATTTCAATTGATGAAGGTTTACATGTAATTTCACAACGTTGCTATTTACCAAACCATTGTCTCTTGAACACATATTTTGTATATGATGTACAGATTACACACAAGTTTTTGGTACTCCTATGGGCTCACCTGTCTCAGGAGTAATAGCTGATTTATTCATAAAAAGTATAGAAACTCGTGCTTTAGAATCATCCTCTTTAAAAACTCTCATTTGGCTCAGATACATACATGACACTTTTGTCATATGGCAACATGGAAAAAATAAATTAGATGATTACAATGGAGACAGAGTCTGATGAAAAACTTCCTTTACTTATTGGTCTACTCACCAGAACAACAAACAGTTTATCTTTTTCTATTTACAGAAAAAATACACACACGGATAGATATTTCTGTAGCCAAAACTCTTTTAAATAGAGCAATTAACCTTTCAGATAAGTCACATCTGAAAGATGAAATAAATCATATTAATAGTGTTTTATTAGCAAATAGTTACAATTATAAATTTATTAAAAAAGCCTTATTTCAAGCCCAAAATGGACAAAATAGGAAACAAAAAGATGACAAATCAGCCATTAGGATTTGTGTTTTATATGTAAAAGGAACTACAGACAGTATTGGACGTATATTAAAACGCTATAATATAAATGCAGCGTTTTCTACTCATCAAAAGATCAGCAATATAATAGCCAAGCCTAAAAATTCAATCCCTCTTGAATCTCATGGTGTTTATAAAATCTCATGTGAAAATTGTAAAGCTTCTTACATAGGTATGAGTAATCGTCTCATCAGTGTTAGGAGAGATGAGCATGCTAAGGCAGTTAAACAACACTCATCAGCAGCAGCACTCTCAATCAATACTATAGATTCAGGAATTAAAATTTATTTTTCTAGTACCTATGCAACCCGTGAAGATCTTAGCATCAACACACACACACATATATATATATATATATTGTAGTAGTAGCATTTATCATAATAAAAAAAAGCTTGTTTAGAGCGTTAGCATGCTCTTAAGTTTATATATATATATTAGTGCAAGTATAAGCCTGGTAAATATCAAGTCAAAATACCAAGTAGTTAAACAGAAGAAAATTCCGTAATTTGTTGACAACAGGATTCACACTTTGACTTAATTGTAGCTACATTTTCGCACTTTTAATCATTCTTCTTTTTTTGGTCATTTTCACTTTTTTTAATAAGTAAAAAAAATATCCGGTTCGTTTAGAGTAATAGATAACAAAATACTTTTAATGTCTGAAGTTTGAACAACGGAGTTAATTGTTTTATCTGTAATTTTTTAAACCCCAAACCACATCATTCTAAGAGTAAAAAATCTCAAGATCTATTTTTTACTTTAGCTGGGGATTTAATTAATTTGTAAATATTAAAAACATCCATTGCTGATTTGTTTCAGAGAAAAAACAACTTTAAAACGGATTTAAAAGATTAAAGATAATACATTATATAATTTTAATAGTAATAATAAAAAGTCAGATGTCACATGACTTATATATAGCTTGCACTTACAAATATGTAAAATTAAGAGCTCTAAGCAAGCTTTTTTTTTTATAAATGCTACTACAAGAGAAGGCATTCAAATCATTTTTATCTTGAATTGACCCCATCACCAGACCGGTTTCGACCTATGGGTCTCTTCAGTGAGGAGTTGGACATTAGATTAAAAAAAACCAACTTAAGCAAAGCATTTATCTAAAAGTTAATTGTTAGAAGAAGATCTAAAACTTTTAGACATCTACATGTCTTTAAAGTCAGCTCTCCAACTGAAAAAATCATATGGGCCTGAACTTCATTCAGATACTCCATATATTAGTAGGCTTAGCCCTTTAATTTAGCCAAAGCCCCAACATCAAAATAATAATAGTAATAATAAAAAGTCAGATGTCACATGACTTATATATAGCTTGTACTTACAAATATGTAAAATTAAGAGCATGCTAATGAGCTCTAAGCAAGCTTTTTTTAAACAAAATTCTACTTTTAACCTAAAACCATAACTCAAAATTATATATATATGAGGTCGCAGAATATACCGTCTCAGTATTAATTGAATTACCAAAAAAATATACCTAAGACATTGGTGCCCTTTACTGCTGAAATAAAAAAAAATGCTGTGTATCTTCTCTATTGTTTGGCTTCATTTAAAAGTTTTAAAATAAGACATTTAGAATTTACTCTTGTAAATATCTTAATATATTTAGTTTCTTTTGTTGATACAGGTTGGGTAAATTTTATATATTTCTTTTGGCTATCTTTTTATTTTAGATTTGAGTCTTTAATAATTTTTAAATTCACTTTAAAAATATTCATTTTATAAAAAAAAATAATGTAATAAAAATTAATTCACTGTAGCTTAACGAATAATTGGACATATTAAAGAGTGAATTTTATAAAATAAAATAAATATTCATTTGAACGAGTTTTTCTAAACTACTACTTTATTTTGTTATCTGTTGCTGCATGTTGCTTCCGAAGGAAATTAAAATGAATGTGTTTTATTATGCTTAACTTTTGTCTGATACCAAAAATTATTGTGCATTATATATGAGGAATATTAAGAACATCGAGTTTTACCTGAAAAGGGAGCAAATAAACATGAAACCTGAATTAGCAATTATGTTTGAGAGATATAGAATGAGGAAGGCTAAACGACCGTATTTGTGCATATTTATGATAACACAAGCCAGTGGTTTTTATCATAACATTTACATTCATTATTTCAGCCATTTCATTTAAACTCTATAATGGGATATGATTAGATTATGTTAGAAAGGCATAGAAGTAAGGTTTTTGATTTTATTTCCAAAAATATTTTTATTTTATTTCAATATATTATCACTGTTTCTAAGAAATATATATTATAATAATCAATTTAAAATAATCAATTTTACCTACATAAAAAACATTATATTGTTCAAATCTTGAATTAATTTATTTGATTTGAGTTTCTAAAGATTATTTATTTTAAATATAATTTTATATTGCAATAAAAAAAAGAGCACGGAAATTGTATTTAATTTCTTCTAGGATTGCATCTTTTAAATTTATACTAATATATATTCAAAATGAATTTAAAAGTACATCTTATGAAAATTGTAATATCGTAACTACTATATAAGATGAAAAATTTGAAGAATAAAATATAGATATTGGAAATGTACTAAATAATTTGATTTATGCGAATTGAATTGATAATTAAATCTTACAAAAAATGTTTGTTTTCTATCAGGTTGTTGATAAATTTTAGTTTTGAGAGAAGAAGCATATATTGTAGGATATCAATTTCATTCTTCAGGACTCCATTGCATATTAAATAGTCGAAAATATTTTTCCGTTTGTCATTTCTATCATGCTTTCTACCCTGCAAATAGAATGCATTAATATGTAAAGTGAATGCCATAATATGAAAATCATATATTATTTTGGTGAAATCCTAGCTAAACACAGAAATTATCAACGATGAGTTAAAGTTTATTCTGAACTTTCTAAAGTAACATTCGCTATAAAGTATGTTGTTTGTTAATATCTTGAGCCTTTTCCTGATACATTGAGACGAAGATTTTCACAGGTTGCCCATATAAAAGACATATTTTGCGCGTTCATCCGTGTGAAATTTTTTTAATAAAAATAAACCAATGTTTCGACTTGATCACACAAGTCATCTACTGGGTGGTAACTGGTAGAAAGACGGTTATAGAGGCGCTACAATCACTTCAAATCAGTGATTTTAGAGCCTATACAATCGTCTGTTTCCATTTATCATCAGTAAATCAACTGTGTGACCAAGTCGAAACGGTATATTAATATTAAAAAAAATTTCATACGGGTAAACCCGCAAAATATGTCTTATATATATATTCATAATGAAGCTTTGGGACTTCTAGACGATGGACAACAATTTTTTTCATCCCATTACTAAATTAAACAAAATATATTTCCGTATTCTTATATAAAATATATAAATTTATTCCCACAGACAAAATGATGCCGAAATTTTTCTATATTAATTTGTTAATTCCATGATAAATAGAAATAAGAAAGAATAAAAAAGACGATCTGCATTGTTCTTACTGTTATTTTTTATGGTCTAAAAACGACTTTCATACATCTCAAAGTTTTTTAGATCAATATATTAAATACTGAATTCTATATGCAAGAACTTAACAAAAGATTTTAATCAATATTTTTAACCTCTAAAAAACACAAAACATACACGATCGTAGATAAGGTGTAAAAATCATGCTTTCTATAATTTTTACAAACAATAGTTGTATAGCGACTACGTCAAGCAAATATAACTGTGTTATTGTGGCATATAAATATTTTTAACGATCTAAATACTTATTTATTACAGTAGAAATTTATATCCAAAGAAACTGCTATAATAGAATGATAAAATTAAAAACACTAAGGTAGGAACAGGTTTTCCTATTTTTTTCTTTTATATTTTAAGGTGTATATCATAAAAATCGGCGATAAAGAGGTCATTTGAGGCACAAAAACGATTAAGATAATAATAAACTATAATAGAAGTAAAAAGTTATGTAGAGTGAAAGTCTAAAACTACTACTGTTTTATAAGGATGGTTTTATAATGTCATTCCTTTTTAGTATATTTATAGAATAAGATAAATTTATGCAAGGAGACATTTCAACAAATATTAACAGAAAAATGATTGATAAGGATTCTTATCAAAAATATTATAGATGGTTGTGCCGAAAATATGAACCATTTTAGGAGGTTTATAGAACTAAATGTAAAAATAATAATTTTTGATGATAGACAACATGTGGTGACACTTCGATTATGGAAAGCTGAACGAAGAATGTATAATGCTTCACAGAAACCATCGAAAAACATTATTTCTAACACAATGAAACTTGAAGGTAAAAGGAAAGTTGTTAAATTTAAGATCGATCAAATATTGCAAAAAAAAAAATTAAACAAAATATGCATTTATTTTATTTTAATTAAAAGGGACTTATTAATATATTCTCTCAGATATTGTTTCACGCATTATTTATCTGATGTTTATGTCTCTAACATATAATAATATTTTATTTTAAAGGCAAAACCACATATTTATTCTTTACTAACTGATGAATCGTTGGTTTATATTTTTCACATAAATCTATCTCTATGTATTTCAATCTACATATTAATGTATTCTATTTAGATTTGTTTATCTATCTATTTATCTATCTATGCATCCATCCATCCACCCATCTATCTATCTATCTATTTGTCATAATGTCTCTGTTGGACTGTGTGTCTGACTATCTATCTAAATATTTATCTATCTACACACATTTATCTATCTGTCTATATATCTCTGTATCTACCTATTGAACTACCAAGCACCGGCTGTCTGTCTATCTATATATCTATCTATCTATCCATCCATCCACATATCTAACTACCTAACTAACTACTTACCTATCTATCTATCTATCTATCTATCTATCTATCTATCTATCTATCTATCTATCTATCTATCCATCCATCCATCCATCCATCCATCCATCCATCCATCTATCTATCTATCTATCTATCTATCTATCTATCTATCTATCTATCTATCTATCTATCTATCTATCTATCTATCTATCTATCTATCTATCTATCTATCTATCTATCTATCTATCTATCTATCTATCTATCTATCTATCTATTTTGTCCTCATAATGTGTTTTTAGCACTTAGTTTTTAGTTACGCTTTTTTAATTTCCATAAGATAGATTTGTCATATAACAGTCTTATCGAGACTTAATGACCAGATTAAATACACATTTTTTCTTAAATAATTTACCATAAATGATTATTAAGTCAAATATTTTTTTTACTTTTGGGAAATGATTATGAAAATAGTTTTTATTTTATTTTTATAATGATGTGAAGAAAGAGAATACGTGACCCAACTTTGAAATTCATTCTCCAACTTCTTTTTAATTCTGCTTTATAAGTTAATAAGGTAATGAGGTATATCATTTGATTTGCTTTATGTAAAAGCAAATTATTTCTTAAAGACGCCATCCAACAGGCAAATTGCAAATTTGCAATATACTTTACAAATCAATTAATCTGTATGTGATATAAACTTTCATGAATTAATTTACTTATCATTTTTACATTTCATTACATGAATTATCATTTCAAAATTGTAATTTTACAAAATCTATTTCACAACATATTTAAAAACAATATTTACTCTTTACGGTAATTTACCCTTGTAGAATTAATTTACGACTAATATTATTTGTTCAGAAAATAATAATAAAAATAAAAAGCAATCGAAACTCGGCATATAATTATCTCTAAGTCCTCCTAAATTTAAGAGCCAATAGCATTCCTTTGCGAAAACACTGGTCGGTTAATCCAATGACATAGTACCTGCAATGTGCACGTGCTAATATACAAAGTCAACTATTTTGATATATGTTTATACGGATGCAAAAATGCTAATGCGTTTGCTAATATTCACTTTAGTCATGCTTTGACAAAGATAAGCTCTATCAAAAGTAAGGCTTAGCAAAGAATGCAATTTTGTTTTATATCAAACTTTATTACTGTAATAGTTGATAATTATGTACATACTCTTGTAGATTGTATGTTATTCTATATCTGTAGTGTATACTTATATCATAATTTACTCTTTTATAAATAGTTGCATTTTGATACTCTGTAATTATATTATTAATGTAAAAAAAATACTGATACCGAGTTTAAATATTAAAATTTTTTTGACATTTATCGCACGAAGTATGTTTTCAGCTCGCCCTTTCGTGGCATTATCGTGGTTATATGGTTCAATACAACGCGAAGATGAAAAAAAAACACGAAAGCATTGTTAGTTTAAATGCGCAAACAAATTTTAAATTATAGAGTGAATTCCATCTGTAATTTTAATTTATGTACAGAATGAAGCATACGAAATGACCATTGAACTTTTCAGAAGATCAATAATAAATCTTAATTTTAAAAATCTCTGAATATCAAATGAAAATTCAGTTTAATAAATGTAATAGTAAGTAATCAGATCTATATGTGTTTGAAATATAATCAAATGCACTCCCTCCTCCCCACATACTTATGTAAATATACACAAACTACAAAAATAGAATGCTATCAATCAATCATCTAGCTCTATTGTAATATAAGCTTAGTTTTTTGACATTTATCTTTGATAATTAGATGTTGTCAAAGCTAAGGTTCAGGTTTAATAGTGTGAATATTTGAATGGGGATTTCAGATTATTTATTCTGTCCATAATTTAAAATAATAAACAGAATGCACTCTCTAATGTAAATCAACATCATAAACCTAAGCTTATATAACAACATAGCTAAAAGATAGATTGAAATCATCATATTTTTTCACAGCTTTTTGACATTTATTGGAAAGGGCAGTTATATAGTTTGTCATAATTATTTTTAGAAATAAACATAGTACATATATTTTCCTGAAAATTAGTATTGTCTATTTCTGTGTTATTACTATAGTTGTTTGTATTTGGAAAGTGTACATTAAGTTTAAAATGTATAGACAGTCAGCATTTAATGGGAGATGAAGAAAATAATACAACATATTATAAGATAGTATATAGGTCAAAGTATTTAACTGTTGAGTGACTTTAATGTCCTTCAATTATTAAAAGAATGAATAAAATATATCAACTCTAGACAACATAAAATGTCCACCATAGGGCATTAATTTGTTCTTTGAAACATGGACACTAGACGAATTATCTAAGTTCTAATGTTGTTAAGATATCCACAACTCTCAAGTAATCAAATATAATAATAATATATATATATATTTTCGAGACTTAGGGCTGAAGAAATGTAATATTTTAAAGACAAGCTTTGCTCCGTTTTGAGACTTAGAAGCTAATAAATTCATCAAACATTCGACTTAACTCTTCTTCCTCTGAAACTTATAAGTGGGGGGATAAACTACCTGGAAAATGTTTATTGGGAGTGATTTACGTATACCCACATGTATTTATTTTATTAAAGGTTTGTACCTTAAGATGCACTCCAGAAATAATGCATAAAATAAATTATGCAAATAGCAACAGGCTAATTTTAATGTAAAAAAAATTTACTTTATGCAAATTAGCAAGTGAGAACAGAAACAAAATTGTGTGTAAAAACTACTGGAAAGATAAACTCGAAAAAGTGAAATTATTCTGAAAATTAATAAAGAGGAACTTTTGGAAAGAGTCTAATTGGACTATCTCTGAATTGATGTGGGTTAGTAGTAAGTTGCTTACAGAATAATAGAGTTATAAATTATTGAATTAAACTGACTAGAGATATTAAATCTCTAAAGAGGCTTGAAATTATAAGACATCTGTATGATCTTGTTTTTAACTAGCAATTAGCAAGTTGAAATTAATAATCTTTACTCATATATTTAAGAACAAATAAACATTTGAAGTTTTGTTTAAGCTTTAAGAAAACAACATATATAAAACTTTCAAATAACCACTTGAACCTGGATATATCCCTTGATGTAGTCGACAATCTAACCTGTGAGACCGGAAGTATATTATTGTTGCAGTTCGACAGTCTAACCTTTGAAGTCTCGACATTATTTAGAGCAGTTCGACAGTCTAAACTTTGAGGTCTGAAAAATATTACTGGGCACAAATCAACACTTTAATCTGTGAAGCTTGGATAAAGTATTCGTTGAATATATTAAATTTATCTATACAGTGATGTGAAAATGCAAAACAACATGATAACATTTGATATATAATACAAAGTCCAGGTCAGGAGCAAATATATACGAATGATGTTGAAAAGTTCATGCATATGAATGGAATAACAGATGATAAACTAAAAGTATCAATGGGTGGATAATAGAGAGATCTTGAATGTGGCAAATCATTTACCTAATCCGAAAATATAATCACAAAATGAAATCGTGCATTAATATGATTTTTTCCTACGAACATCGGCGAAAAATTGCAAACTCAAAAATTTTATAGCCGAAATAGTACCAGAGTATAGACTATGGGAAATAAGAGACACAAAGCTTAGAGAATTATTACTAGGCAAAGAGAAATAAATTCACAAGGTCATTTTTGAATGGTTATTAGCTTATAAACAACTTTCAGAAAGAGATTTTTCAGAAAAAAGTATTAATGTGCCAAATCTACTGTGAGATATGTAAATAGTTACCAAAAAATCTACGATTTATTATTCATTTGGAAAAACAGGACATTTAAAACCTAGCTGCAGATTTAAATAAAAAATGGTTTTTATTGCAGGATTAAATGTCACTTATCAACGTTATAGACCAATTGAATGCCAAAACAGAATTTACAGTGAAAGAGGTAATTCAGGAATTAGTGTCTAAAATGTGGACCTTTATAAACAAATTGAATTATCCTGATGATATGCAGAAATTAGACATGGAAAATCTTTGAGACAAATGTTCAAATCAAGATATATGAAGGAGCGGGCATATCATTGATATCGTGGAAGAACAGGAATATGATTCTTTGAAAGGCAAACACACATAAAGAACAAATTGAAAAAGTATAGGTAATTGCGGTGATTCTAAATCAATTCCAGGAATGACCACATTATCAATGAGAATAAATAGTTATACAAAACAATTACCATTTTACATAGCGGAATAAAATATTAATAAAATATTTGTTAGAAGCTGGTTTAAACCTTTGCAGATAAGTATCAAACACATTAAAACTGCTACAGTAAAAATGAAGGTCCAAAACTTTTTTTCTACCGTTACATAAATTCAAGTTCGAAATAGTTAACAGTAAAACTATTTCATTTCCAAACAATAAAAAAAAAAAACTATTTCCTTTACAAATAATAAAAAAAGAAAGACGGTGATTTTGAAAATGTAAAATTTGCTGTAAACTATATGGATTAAAGAAACAATAAAAAAGAAATATCTACTGGAATAATTACGAAAATAGGATCGCAACAATAATTAATCTTTCTTATTGCATTGCCAAATGTATATCATATAATACTAAATCATCCATGCACTTTACTGCTGTTAAAGTATGTTTTATTTATCAACCTCTTTTACAGTTTACAGTTTCGATTGCCCCAGCAATCTTTTTCGGAAATTTTATATCTCCTATTGTTTTATATACCTCCGTATTTTACAGTTAAAAGTAGTAACGTGCATGGATTATGAGTATTATATGATAATATCTCAACATATATGAAAAATATCATGAAAGGATGGCACAGTATTTATACATCATATAATCCATAATAAAAATGGAGTTCAGAAAAGTGATTATTCCAAATTAAGAGAAGGGAAACCAGACTGATATTTCTGAAGAAACTGAAAAAAAAGTACAGTTAGCTCTTCTATTCAAAAAGAAACTATCGAATGCAATACTGATAGAGAAGAAATATCACAAAACAGAGAAAAGAAGAAAGAACCCCAAAGAGAACTGTTAGAAAGAAATATACATCTTAAAAATTACAAGATTATCTTTTGTGATTCAAATTGCATTTTTCTGGAGTAGAGAGAGGAATTATGAGCCCACAAAGTATGTCTTATATATATATATATATATATATATATATATATATATATATATATATATATATTGTAACGATCCGGGGAAGGTGACTATATATATAAGACATACGTCTGTGCTCGTTACAATATATATAATGATGGTATATTATAAGATGTGATATGTTGGAATATTTTCGTCATCAATGAATTAATGTTGAATGTACTGCAAATTTTAAACTTTCTTTAAACTTTCCAAATACTAACAATTTGTTACTAATAACACACAAATAGACAACACAGGTTAGTAATTACACAATATTTCACGTGGTATTTATTATCTACTCTTCTTCACGGGTTGCCTGCATATATGCACAGTGACAATATTCACTTAGAATTTGAACTTGCCCCTTTACATTTTTGAATATGGAAATTAAGGCAAATGCTCTACCAACTGAACTATTTTGTCAAAGGCAACATATAGTAGAAATTTGATATATTTATATATGAGGATTGATTTAAGTTTTCCTGAGACCTTCAATTTTTTTTTATTATTGTTTAATATTTTTCCTAAGAGCAAGATTAATTAGAGGCTTCCACACATTGTGTATTGTCACACTGGGTTGATTTATAAGATTATTTACCATTTTCATATGAGCAGCTTCCTTGAATTTTCTTCTATGGATTATTTCCTCTTTATCCAATATCTTTGTATTTTCTCAATTAAACATATGCTTATTAGTATATTTCTGATCTGCTACTGTGGACGCATTTTTTTTCTCAGCAACATTTACATAGAAGAAGTTGCAACCACAACCATAAATAGTACTCCATGTCCACCTAATGTGTGGCTTTGATATGTTGATAATGCATTTGTGGTATAACCACAAGGTGAGATACAATTACAGTCATTCTGGATGTACATTAACAACATATCTCCTAAACTTTAATTCACAATGGAATCGGAACAAGAACAAAAATTGGCATTCTTGGATGTTTTTGTGACAAGACTCCCACATGGCAAATTAAAACAACAGTGTATAGGAAACCAACACAAACTGGCAATTACTTGGCATATATATCTAATCATATGAGAAGCACTAAACATGGACTTGTACTATTATTATGAAAGAGAAAAAAATAGGTATGTTCGGAAAAACAGGTTTGTTCAGAAACCAGTGACTTGAAAAAAGAAAAGATTCACATAGAATAAATGCTTATGAAGAATAGTTATCCATCAACAGTCATCAGTAATACCTTCAATAGACAACACAACGATAAACAGTTATTGATATGGTAGTGTATCCACACATACTAGGAATGGCAGATAAATTAAAGAAAATCTGCATTCAGTATAACATTTTCTAAAGAACACACCACACTTCAAGGAATTCTTACTCTACTAAGCCAAAATAAGAAATGCTGAAGACAAAAACAGCATCTATGAAATACCATGTGAATGTGAAAAAAATACATTGGTGAGACTTGTTGCCTTATTGAACAGTGATTGAAAATGCACAAACTAATGGTTAAAAGAGAAAAAACAGATGTGTTTACAGTAGCAGACCAGGTATTTATGAATGGCGATATGTTTCATTTGGAAAATACAAAAAGATTGGATAAAGAGGAAAAATGCATAGAAGAAAACTCAAGAAAGCTGCACATATGACAATGGTAAATAACCCTATAAGTCTACTTAGTGTAGCAATATATTATGTATGAAAGCCTCTAATTAATCTTGCTCTTAAGAAAAATATTAAACAATAATAAAAAAATTGAAGGACTCGGGAGGATTTGAACCAACCTGCGTATATAAATATATCAAATTTCTACTATATATTGCCTTTGACGGAATAACTCAGCTGGTAGAGTATTTCCCGTAAGTTTGATATTCAAGGATCTAACAGTGTGAATTCAATTTCTATGTGAATATTTTCACTGTGCCTATAGGCCAGCTACACTTGAAAAAGAGTGTAGAAAAATACTACTTGAAAGATTGTGTAATTACTAACCTATGTTATCTATTTGTGCGTTATTTCTAACAAGTTGTTTGTATTTGCAAAGTTTAAATAAAGTTTAAAATTTTCTATACATTCAGCATTAATTCATACATGATGAAAATAGTCCAACATATCATATCTTATATATTGTAACAGATTTGTACATTCTAACAACAAAATCAAGTGTTCTGGCAAATGATACCGAGGCTGATCTAGATGAGTTCTTCAGATCTTAAATGAGATCACACCTCAGCTCCTCCACCAACACTCCATGACTTATTACCCTATGATTGACATATATGAGGCTACACTCAGAGTTTCTTAATTTGCATTCCAGCAATAGCAAAGGGTGGAGCAAGAGATTCAGGGAATAAATTACTAATAAATAATTCAACACACATCTATGGCTGGCTAGACAATGCGTATATAAATAATCAATGCTAGTATTAAAAAAATTAACTAAAGAGTTTTTAACTGAGAATAATTCAAAGTTATATTAATTTTAAAAGTCATAATGCTTTTTAAATCTATTGCATTATGGCTTCTTATATATATATATATATAACAAAATGCAAGTTAAAAAACTTGCTCTGTGGACATATATATACATATATATATATATATATATGGTTACACAACACATAATAATGTTTGCACATCTTAATTTAATTGTACCATTTTATTAATTTTAATCTATAACTGCACATACATTATATGTTTGCAAACATTAATATGACTATTATATGTGCACACATGTACAAATACATGCTCATCCATGTAAATATACAATATTACATCTCAAAACAAATTATTGTAAGGTTATATGCATGGACTGGAAGGGTTCAAACTGGGGAAAAATATACTACTATGAAACATATTAGGTGAAGTGGATGAAGGCTAAATAATACCATTTCATATCATGGCTTTTCAGAAAGAAAAAAAAGACTTGACTTAAATTTTTAACCGCAATCATGAATTAAATACTTTCCCCACCTTTTTTTCTCTTTACACTTGGAATTCTAAATTTTAAGTTTATTCTTGGCTAACTCTTTTCGTACTTTTTTCAATTGATCATCATGCACAGTGCCTATTCAATGCACACACTAACTATTCTAAACTATTTAAATGAGAAATGCTAAGTTGAAAGTTGCTATGCATAAAATGAAATTTCAAACTACACTTTCAAATTTATAGAATAGATTTATACATAATTACAATGGTGTTATCCAGCTGCATTAGGTTATCCCTTCTTGTGGAACTGCCAAGTGATCTGGACAATGCTCTAAACTGCAGCATACGCACTATTTTCAAACGGTATTTTCATACGAAACTACCATATTCCAGCATTCTTAAACATGCTAAAAGGGACACTTAAAGTAATTTAATTTATTGACAATTTTTTATAGTTTATACTATAACACAAAAGAGGGCTAGAGCATATTTGGGGCTTAAGCAATACATATAATATGCTTTATAACACATTCTGCTAATATTAATAATACAATAACGAAACTTAAATATATTCCAAACAACGGTAAACAATTTATAATATAATAGAAATAAAAAAAATGATTCCATTTTGAAAGTTGAGTTGAAAATGATTATGAATATAATCGAAAATATTTCTTTATGAGTTTTTATTTATATTATATTATAAATTGTTTACCGTTGTTTGGAATATAGTTGTTTCGTTATATATATATATGAAAATAATAAATATACAAACTAACTAAAGGACAAATAAAAACATAATAAAACACAGAATTACTTCTATAAAACTGCTTTAATATTTCAACCAGCAGACTGGTTTTCATCAGTAAGCAAAATGGCTACTTACAGAAATTATAAATGTTGTTAAGAGGAAAAAACCTATAATATGAGATAAATAATTTCTTATTGTTCTCTTTTTTCAATAATTTTGTTTCCTCACTAATTTTGCTTTAATTTTGGTTTTAACAGAGAAAATAGTTTTATCTTCTGCAAATTATTTTATATTCTATTTTTACATTTTAAGAGTGGTAAAATTTTGTGTTTAAGAAAAATTTGAAAAGTATATATATATATATATGATTATAACATTTTGTTAAAATTTACATTAAGTAATCAAAGTTACTTTTTCCGTTTTTCTTTATCTCTTTTCAATACAATAACCAGTGTTTATCAGATCAGTGTAATTAATCTGATTATATTGATTACTTTTGAAAAAATACTAACTAAACGGATTTTTAACACTATGATTGGAATATTTTAATTAATAAAACAATAAATTGAAGGAAATATGCAAACCATTATGTTGGTAAAATTTGACATGTTTCGTTATTACTTCAGAACTGTGATTTGTGAAGACAAAACTCTCCATACAGTAGTGGATTCAATACAAACCAGAGTAATCAATGGATGCCAGAAGGCTTGTGCATAAAATCCCTATCTTTTGCCTACCTTTCCAATATAACCAGACTAGTTTCTAGTTTGTGATGTTTGTCAGTGCAGAACATTGGATCTGAGAGTACTGCATACAGATCTTAGGATGTAATGCAACCCTCAAGAATCCACCTTCTATCTCTACTTAAGTACAAATCTTTGAGTCTAATATTGAAAACACAATAGTATTTCAATTCAATATCATTAGCAAATATAGTCATATAGTCTAAATTCAGTCCAGTAGTCATATATTTTGGTATCTTTGGTTATTTAATAAAAATATCCACCACTATTCTATTGGGCATGATTGGTGTTAAACCATGAAACATCACATGATCACTATTCTTATGCTTGTTCATAACTGTTATTAAAATAAGCAAAACTCTCCATACAGTCTGCCACTCAGGGCAAGCCAGAGTAATCAATGGATGCTAGATGTCTTGTGAATAAGATCCTTATCTAATGACTACTGATATAATATCCCCAGATTAGTTTCTGACTTGTGTCTGTCATCAGTGAAGAGCTTTGTATCTGAAAGCACAGTACATAGATCTTAGGATCTAATGCAGCCTATTAGCATTCACATTTTATCTCTATGTAACTAGAAAGCTATTAGTCTAAAATTGAAATATAATATTTTCAATTCAAGCTAATTAGCTTATATATTAATCAAAATGTATGGGTACTGACCTAAGGTCAGATCTATATGGCTATATATGCTAATGAGCTTTAATTGGAAATATTATTGGGTTTTTAATTTTAGACTCATAGTTTTATAGTTAACTAGATATAAAAGGTAGCTGATGGATGGTTGCATTATGTCCTAAGATCCAGGTACAGTGCTCTCAGAGCCAAAGCTCTGCACTGATGAAAGTAGCAAACAAGAAACTAGTCAGGAGATTTTGAATGAATAAGCACATGATGGGGATTTTATGCATAAATTCTTTGGCATCCATTGATTAATGTAGCTTGCACTGAGTGGCATTACTGTATGGAGGGTTTTGCTTATTTTAATAACAGTTACGAACAAACATAACAAATGGTGATCATGCAATGTTTAGAATTGTGATTTGTATGAAGAAAGAGTTGTTAAAAGGTGTGTATATGTCAGAAGAACTTAAGATCTTGTAAGGGGCATTCAATATTTATTCAGTTGTTGAAGATGACTGTATGAGAAAAGGTATTATTGACATGGCTGCTAAAGTAGGGAAAAAGCAGAAGTCTTACTCAAGTTACAGCATAGAACGGAGGAAGTTTTAAACAAGCTGTTAGTCCACCATGATTTTTTGTTATAAAAATATTTTCTACAAGCTAAACCATGTGCTAAGTTAGCTAAAAGCTAGACATCATCATCCCCCATGTAGTGTGTCCCTCTAGAAAATGTAAAGAAGAAGTTACACCTAAAGTATTTTGCAATCTTATTTTCAAACAAAAGAATGAATGTCTCTGTAAAGTTTATTGGAAAGTTGATGAATAAATTATTTCTGTTTGTTAACCTGAAAATACTGCATACCAAAAAGGGACAACGTAATCATGTATATTGTATAGATGCCTTCATGAACGAAACTAACCTGGAAAGCAGGAATTTATCACGGCAAAAAAATACTCCAAACAAATACAGCCATGGTTAAAGGTTTATTTTATGGGCACATTTTGTTTTCATTTATAGTTAAAAAAATATATCCTTTATAAAAATGATAATTTTATGAAAGTAATAATTTATAAATTTGCAGTTTTTTTAAATATAATTTAATCAATGACTCATTTTTTTTAAATAGTCATTTTTTTAAAATTTAACATAAATAGATTCATATATAAGAGTTTAAATACATTCAATGTCTTGTTAGTTTGATTATTTATAACTCATATCAATAGTTGAATAACTACAATTTTATTTAATCATGTTTTTGAATATTTTTATTTATTTAAAGACTAGGGCAGTTAACTTGAAATTTATCCATCAGCTTATATTGTCTCTTGTCTAGTAAATATTTTGTGATATACACATACATATTTATTAATTATTATTTATTGATTTTTATAGAGTGATATACTATCTGTTATATAAATATTAAAAAGAAATAGAATTTGAACTTTTCAACTGGCTATGATTTCAGTCACTTGCATATGTTTTTATTTTATTTTTATTAATATTATTATTAGTTCTTATCATAAATTAAAAAATTTAAAGTTAATACAAATCTGGTAGACTTATCTGCAAGCCAATTTATAATAATAGTTTTATAGAAGATAAAATGAGCTGTCAGTACAAGAAAAGCTTCATTTTTCTTTTGATCGTTGAATCATAATCTAAAAGTCAAATCAATATCAATAAGTGAACTATGGTTATATACATGTATATCTTACTATACGATTTCTTTTAAGCTTAAGTGGATATACATTTTATGTTATCATGACATTGAAATAGTCGTTTCCTTTATGTGAGTTAACATCAGTTGCAGAAATAATTTTATTAGTTGATGGTTGTTGATTAAAATCTTGTTTATAATGTCCATTTATAAAGAACTTGATAGATTTTATTCTATCATTATCTTTAAATATCTTTGAGGTAGATCGTAACTCTTATTAATAATTAAAACTTAATATTTATCTTTGATATAAAATATTTATTTTATATTGTTTATCATAAAACCAATTTTATTAAGTGATTGGCTGGAAATTTAAAATAGGTAGATGGTTTTCGTTGTTTATAATTTGATAAATATTCATAGAAACCTATTGCATATTTCCTATAATGATATCGTGGGTATTAAAAATTCAAGATTATATAATGGGTTTATTAATAATGTGTTCTAGCGGAGTATTTCATTTTAATATATATATATTGTATCAATAAGCGAGATGATACATGCAAACTTCCTCCTATTTGGAAAGATTTTTTTAAAAAAACCCTTTCTAAATTTAACATTTTTGCTATTGGTGGAATTTTAACGTTTTATTCAAATCAGTGATTGTCGCGCCTCTACAACCGTCTTTCTACCTTTTATAACTCTGTGGATGGCTTGTGTGACCAAGTCGAAACGTCAGTATATTAATATTAAAAGTTTTTAACACTGATGAACCCGCAAAATATATATTTTATATATTTAA
Source organism: Epiperipatus broadwayi (assembly GCA_028023455.1). Classification (NCBI taxonomy): domain Eukaryota; kingdom Metazoa; phylum Onychophora; class Udeonychophora; order Euonychophora; family Peripatidae; genus Epiperipatus; species Epiperipatus broadwayi. Next base: position 139,885 of record JAQFVV010000240.1, on the reverse strand, counting down.
CCCGTGCAAATCTTCGTTTTAACACACACACACACATATATATATATATATATATGAAGCAATTATTGTATATTGATATAAAGTACAGTTTAGATAGGTTAATAGCATTTACCATAATATGAAATGGATTAATGGTTTTATTAGATATATTGTAATTTTATAAAACATTCTTTAAGTGATATCATAACCATTTAGGAACACTTGTTTATCTAGATAGGGAATATCAGTAAATTTTAATGTGAATTTACATTATTATGTGTAATATTTGAAAAGTAAAGTATATCAGAACCTAATTATTTATTGATTTGAATTTGGTTACATTTAGTTATAAATTAAATAAATATATTAAGCATATATCATTGTTTAGGACAATGGTATATGATTTCACTGCTTATTGTACTTTCTTTTGGGATAGTGAATAGATTTGGTAATGTTTGAGAGGATGATCTCGTTTGCTTTATATTTCTGAACAAATTAGTTTTAGATAAAATGGTTGTCAGTATTTTACTTTAGTTGTAGTAGACAACCTAAATAATTGTGTTTTGGAAATATTGTTATTGCATAATGTAATTAATGACTGAGTGAGATATTTTTACAGGTTACAACAGCGTTATTATTTATTGGTACATGAGTTGCTCAGTTCTAAATACTGTTTAAACCATAAGGGTACTTCATTATTTTTTATTTATTCTGTGTCAGTAATAAATAGTTGTGTAAAAACCTATAGGGGAATTTATTTTGCCTCATTATAAAGGCTGATTAAACCAGTGGAAAGATAATGGGATAGAAGATAAGTTACTTTCCTGTTACAAAATGTCTTCACAAATCTATGGAGCTATTAATTAAAAGAGTAGCAACATTGTTAGATTGTTATAAAACGACACTAAACGTTTGGCTACATATATATTGTTATAAATATCGTCTAACTTTTCGAGGCATCCTAATTTTTTTGTATTCTCCTCGCATATTCTAAGTTAAATTTCCTTACAAAATTATAATCAAATTGAAGGCAAATGATGGTAATGTACTGGAGGTCGTGATTACAAAATGGTGCAACAACTTCAGGGCCTGGTTAACCAAATAAATACCCATGTTTGAGTGTCATATTCATGCTGAAATATTATACTGTATGTATATGCATTAATGGAGCTTTATAGCTGATGGTATTATATTAAGGATGAAGTAATATATTTAGAATTTTATTGTTATTGCTATGTTTTATGGCTTTTTCCGGTATCTGGAATGTTGAATGGATAGATAGTTCTATGAAAGTCTAAATAAAGTATTTAATAATTTGTTCTGAAAAAAATGTGAAATGTTATATTCGCAATAAAATAATAACTAAAGAGGGAAATCGATAATGTAGAAGCATTCTCAAAACCTGAAGGATGCCTCTATCAAGTGTTGAGAGAATTGATGGAAAAGATGGATATTCAAAATAAAGAGCTAAGAGGTGTTAATGATAAATTTGGAGATACAAGTAGAGATATGGATATTAAATTTGGAGATATAAGTAGAGATATAATTAATAAAGTTGGAGATATAAGTAGACATATAGATAATAAACTTGAAGATTTAAGTCGAGATATGGATACTAAATTTAGAAATATAAGTATACAAAATAAAAAACTCAATTAAGATATAAATAGAGAATATATAGAGATAAGAGAACATATGAATAATAAAGTTAGAGATACGAGTAGAGAAAGTAAAGAAATAATAGAAGATATAAATAATAAAAAGTTGGTTTATGTAAAATTGAATTAAATGCTACTAATGCGATGTTTGATGAACATAAATACAATTTGGATACTAAAATGGGAAAAAAATATGGTGATAAATGTGATATTATGTTTAATGAATTGAGAGATCGGTGAGATAGATCCAAAGAAAAGTTCGAAAGAAAATTTTAAAACTTGAAGAGTAGTGAAGTTAATACTTGTGGAAAAGAAGTATGTAAAAATTGAGAAAACTTACAAAGATGATCAACGAACTCAAAATTAGAAATAAACAATATTAAATTAGAAATGAAAAATATACATAGCCGTATGAAAGTGGAATACATAGAGGTATGCAAAAAATGTAATAATTGTGATAATGAGTTAAACATAATTTTATGGTGAAAGAAAAAAAACAACAACAGTACATTTAAGTTTAATTCATTCTAATATTTAAATTTATATATGTATATTCGACATATTTTAAAGTGGTATTAAATAAGCATCTTAACAAAAGTAGGCAATAACTCAACTATTGTATGAGAGTAAAGATCTAATATTTAATAAGTAATATAAAGAGATTAAAAATATCATAAATAATTTGAATTATGAGAATTAAATTGGCAACTGAATCATACAAAACTTGCTTTTTTGTTTGACTTATGGTTACTGTTTAATTTTTGAGAAAAAAAACATAGCACTATAAGATAAGAAGTATATTCTGGAGGAGTCCACTGAATATTAAAGTATCCAAAATAAGTTTCTATTTCCTATTTTTATCATGACAAGTACCTGACAAACGTGTGCACTAAAAGTGAACGACATCATATAGAAATCAGAAGTCATTTTTGTGATACCTTGACTAAAAATAAAAATTAAAAAATATAATAATAAAGAAATATTCTGAATATTCGAAATCTAACAGTGGTGCTTGGGTAACAACACCCCAAATATCTTGTATGTTAATATTTTGAGGTTTTTTTAAACAAATTTTTGCAATTCTAAGAAATATATATATATTCGTAGTAAATTATTGGGCTTTCAAGTCGATGGACAATACTTATTTTGCACTTTATTTACATATGAAAGTAATTGCAATACACTTCCGGTTTTTTTATATTAAATTTATCCTCTCAGACAAAAAGTGTGCCAATGTTTTCTTTATTAAATTGTCAACCGTGAGAAAAATAGAATAAAAAATATCTGCATTGTTCTTACTGTTGTATTTTAGAGTCTAAAGAACGATTTTCACTCGTCTCAGAAGTTTTTATAAATTGATATATTAAATACTGAATTATACACGTAAAATCTTAACAAGAGATTTTAATCAATATTTTTAAACTGTAAAAAACCAGCAAAATTACATGTTTGTAGATATTATGTACAAATCATGTTTTCTGCAATATTTTCAAACATTGATTTTATAGTGCAAATATCAAGCATACAAAACTGTGTTATTGAGGCTCATAAACTTTCTTAATAATCTAAATGCTTATTTATAGCAATAGAAAATTATTTCCAATAAAGTATTATACCAGAATGACAAAATTAAAAAATAGTAAGATAAAACAAGCTTTTCTCATTTTCCTTTTATTTTTTACGTTTTATATATAAAATTCGGCGATAGAAAACATCATTTGAGAGCATAAAAACGATTAAGGTTATTTTTATAGTCCTTCCTTCTATCAGAAGTGGACTGTTCCAGATGCTTCCTTATCTGATCGGATTAAGCATTGTTTGCCACAGGCGAATAGTCTAATGTATAGATAAAATATAGCCAATGATTATTACAGGCCAATAAGCAACGATGCTTGCTGAATTAGAAAGTTTTCAATAAGGTCAGGGATCTGTCTGTAAATAGTCAGCATTTTGTGAGAATCAGGGTAGAGCGTCTACTTAACCTGAAAAGACTGTTCAGGTTCTCCCAGGGAAGCTCTGGTAACATTAACAGCAGCATGTATTCCCATTGATAGCACTAGCTATTTAGTGTACGCAGTTAGGTAAGTCCCACAGAGATTAGACGCTGCTAAGACTATTGTTGGCTAAAGGTAAGCTGTCTTGTACAGCTGGGAAAGTCATAACCCTACCCGGGAGGCAAGCTATCAGGTGTAGTTGGAAACAGTAGGAAGAACCCAGAGTTTACGTTAAGGTACAATATTAAACATTGTAAATATTCTCTTGTATATATAGTGTATATTGTATTATATATATTTGTAGATATAATAAACATATTAATTGTAATACTTGTCTTAGTATTATTTTCTGAAGGTTGGGTCTGTAATCCAGACCAAACATAACAGTTATAATAACACTACAATAAAAATAAAAAATTATATAGAGTAGAAATTTATCTCCTGGTGTTTTATAATATTGTAGGCCCAAGTGATTACAGCAAATGGTGCAAGATTTGCAAATAGTGTAAATTTGACCCTTCAAAGTCACTATGAAACAATATATTTGTTCCTGATCTGGGATAAAAACAAATATAACTTTTTCTTAAAAAGTAATAAAGATTTAGTTTTATACATATCAAATTCTTATCAAAAAATACTATTATCCAAAATTAGCAGTGTAATATTTTCTCTGAGGGATAGATTATTTTAATATTTATTCACAATGTTAACTAATATCCAAAACAAGCTTATCCAAAGAAGGCTTATCCGCCGTTGCGCTAATATAGAAAACAATGCAAATTGTAAATTAATTACACATCCATCTACATATTACATTCTTTAAGTTTAAACCATGTCTTCATTTGTATTGATAGACTAGTTGCGTTAATTGTGTTTTCAGATATCGCCATTCTTCTGTTACGTATTTTATATTTGTTTTCATATATAAATGTTAATGCTCATATATAATTTTCAACTTATAAAATTTATTTCATAAAACAGTGCTCATATTATTTTTTATATGTTGTATTTTTAAATAATTTTACTATTGTTTAACACTTAAACGTTATTACGATTATCAGCAAAATTTAATAATGACGTCAGTAATTTGATAATTTAAAACTTTACATATTGATGTAGCTACTGAAATTGCTGACCGATTCGCAGCGCGGAGATCCAATGATTTCAATGACATGGACTTCGTGCGTGGCAGAAAATTTATAAAGATTAATAATGTTTCATTTTACAACTTTATAGTAATTAATATATACTTTAGAACGCTCCCAAATTATAGAAATGCTAAATTAATTTTGTGAATTAAACTCCATGCTTTTCTATTTTTGTTTCTATAAAAATTTTGTTTAAAGACAAACCATTGAAGAAAATATATATATATTAAATGTAAAATACAGTACCCGTTATAAAATATTATATATATATAACAAATAAATAAATAAATTTTAACGGTAAATACAATATTATAGTTTAAATTATTTTGTAGCGCTTTCGATTAAGTGGTAATCCTCGTCAGCTTTAACTGAATTTCAAATTTTCAAACTTAATGTTAAGTACATTTCTATAAGCTGTGTATGGCCATATTCGCAACTTGCCTATTAATAATATCATTCTCATATTTATCAATTAATATTGCCTCTTTAGTTTTCCCCTTTTTATGATTTCTTTCTTCCATTAATATTTTTTTCATTACTATTAAATGTAAATTTATAATTACAAGATTTTCATGGTCAAAGAATACTGAAGCTGTATTAAATTGACTATTTACATTACTTTTAATTCGGTTATATAATAATTGATGCTCCTTCAATTTTTTTTTTCCACAGACATCTCGGTTCACCGATATAAAATTTCTGACATCCATGAAAAAACTTGTAATTATAAATTTACATTTATTAGTAATGAAATAAAATTATTAATGGAAGAAAGAAATCATAAAAAGAGGAAAATTAAAAAAACAATATTGATTGATAAATATAAGAATGATGTTAATAATAGGCAAGTTGTGAATACGGCCATACACAGCTTATGGAAATATACATAACATTAAGTTTGAAAATTTGAAATTCAGTTGAAGCTGACGATTACCACATATTCTGAAAGCGCTACAAAACAATTTAAACTATAATATTCTATTATATGCACCGTTAAAATTTATATATATATACTCTATAAATAAATATTTGAAAATACACTAATTAAAAGTCAATAAAAATTATATGTATAACTATAACTTAGAAGCGCTTTCAGCTACAACGTAGTGAAAGCGCTTCTGAGTTATACATATAATTTTTATTGACTTTTAAATACTGTATTTTCAAATACTTATTTATAGAGTTACGTATATTATTTTGAAGAAATACAGATATCGATTTGTTATATATATATATATATATATATATCTATATATGTATATATATATATATATATATATATATATATATAGTGACATACAAGATTTAAAATTATATATAGAATTAAATCAGAAAGTTATGACAAACTTTTATTATTAATCATTTTTATAAAGTTGTAACTGATTTCATGTTCATTTATTTATAGTGCGGAGTTTAGTTCCAGTTTATTTTAATACAAAGTGCATGAACTTCTTGTAAAAGAACTCTCAAATAAAATAGTAAGAGGTTGGAATGTGATTACAGAAACAGTTACAATATTTATGTCAATGATTTTTGCTTCAGTTTCTGATAGGTTTTGGAAAGATAGCCACTAATAGAATGCTAATGTAATAGCAATTAATATATCTACTTCTTTTACTTTTGACAACCATTATTTCTGTTACTAAATAATCGTAACTCTTCATACTTCTTTTATTAAACTGATGATCCTACTACTATACTATTGTCAATATTGCTATTACTCTTAGTTATTATTAGTATTATGACTGATAACATTACTTATACTGCTACTTCAGTTTCATTATGTTGCTATTACTACTATTACACGTATGAAACATGATAATATCACTAGTACTAAAATTTAATTTATCTATGGTTCTACTATTCTTATTAATGTTAGTTAAACTAGTTTTCACTACTGCTGTTATATTTAGTAACTTTTAATCTATTTCTTCTATAGTTTCTACTTTTATTATTAATTGCAAGTAAGATTATGTTTACTATTAGTATATTTCTGGTAATATTAAGAAAGTACATTTAATATTTTTTTAAAAAATATACTGATGGTAGAACATTTTTCTTCTTTTGAAAATACTGACAAAACACGTGATTGTTTTACTTTGCTCCCATATAAATAAGAGAGGTAATTCAAGAAGAAATGGGATGGTCAATTTTTCATATGAAAGATGCAAAAACTGAAATGAAAATGTTTGGTAGATTGCCGTTTATGGACAATAAAAGAATAGTCAAAATAGTATTTAATTGGGTTATGAGTAAAGAGCAGTCAACAAGGTGGGTGAGAAAGTTAATGCGGTATGCAAAAGATTTGGATAAAGAATTTATATATGTATATTTGTACAAAAGAAGGGATGATTGTGTTAGGAGGATTGTTGAGTGTTATAGTGGTAAGGAATGAGATAAAAGAATAGATTTATTATTAAAGAATAGGGAGTTAGAGATATGGAAAACTAATATGGAGAGTAAAAAGAGTTTAAATATATATAGAAATGAACAGAATATTAGGTTCCACTTAATATATAATATAAGTAAGGAAAGTAGGTTATTGTTTAAGCCTCGAATGGGATCTTTAGCAACAAGAGAATATACATGTAAATGAATAAATGTGGGTGATTTTTTTCTGTAAATTATGTAAGGAAGAAATAGAAAATATTAGGCATCTTTTAATTGAATGGAAATGCTTGAAAACAGAAAGGATACATATAATGAAGTTATGGAAGAATAAATATGAAAAAGCGATTCTACAAAAGATGTATTATTGGTTTTTATGCTGGGTTTGGGAAAAGATAAGAGGGATTTAGATATAAAGGACATAGAGTTGACAATGATTATGTTGTGGAAACGGGATCGAGCGGATTATGGGAAATCTTAGAGTGGGGAATGGAAAATAAAGTGATAAGAGGTTTTTCTGGGCATAATTGCTGAGAGATACTTGATTTTGTTTAAAGAGAAGCTACAGTACATCACATCACATCAGATCACTTTTGGTCAGGACCTAGGATTGAAGCCTAGAATCAATGTAGTTGTATATCTACTCTATACTTTCATTTTTTTCCTTTCAAACTAATCATCTAAAAGATGTTTTTAATTCTTAACATTGTATATGTATATTTTTGATATTTTACATGATCTTTCTAATTATATGTTTTCATAATTACAGATACATTTCAAATAGATACACTTTTGGTATGTTCTGGATGTAAATACTAATACGACGTAACAGGATACTGTAATATAACATTAAGATAAGAAAAATACAACTTTTCTTTCTACTACCTTAGTGCCACCAATGAGTTATCAAATGTTAACGCAATTTTAAATAACCTTGGCTAGTTTCTGATGTTTTATTTTACCAATAAGGGACATTGAAATTAAAGTGCGAACCAACTCTTTTTTTGCATTCGGGAGCTATCTACATATCATTTTTTTATTATCAACTAATGATCTTCAATTTAGAATCACTGATATTTTGAACCCATGACCCTTACATTTTGTTGTTATAAACCTCTGAAACCAGAAATTGTATAAATTTTAATAACCATATATCCATTCTAACTTTGTGAAACGTTCATTCTTAGTTAATAACATTAACACCTACAACCACTGTCTATTCACTATTATAATACATGATTCTGGAAAAATAAACAGAGAAAATTGTACCTAGTATTCTGAAAGAATCAAACGACGTTCTTATGGCATTATTATTCTTAGGTAAAATAAAGAATATTAAAAGTTGGTAAAATTTGAGCTTTCTGAAAGTAAATAGTTACTAACTATATATTTTTACAACTATCGTGTGTTCGATTAAAATTGCTAAGATTTATTGCATTAAATGATGTAAGATTAATATATAAATAAGCAAATATTTTATCTAGTGTCATGCTTGCAATTATATTTCATTCCAATATCAGCCTTTCAAGATAATTGAGCACGCACCTTTTGAGTGTTAAATAAATGAATACTCTCTTCTTCAATCCAAGATATATGCAGGAATAAAAAGAATCTTTTTTATTTTTACGACTCAAATTCTTTTATATAAGCAAATCTGAAGAACTGTTAAAGAGAGCGTGAGTAGTTTCTCACTTTAAATTACTATTTACGATGTTTTTTGGCTGAATGACGTCGGTGTAATTACTTAGAATTTACTAAACGTGACGTCATTCAGCCAAAAAACATTGTAAATAGTAATTTAAAGTGAGAATCTACTCACGCTCTCTTCAACAGTTCTTCAGATTTGCTCATATAAAAGAATTTGAGTCGTAGGAATAAGAGGGATTCTTTTTACTCCTGCATAAATACTATATATTGGATTGAAGAAGAGAGTATTCATTTATTTAACACTCAAAAGGCGCGTGCTCAATTAACTTGAAAGGCTGATATTGGATTGACGATTAATATGTGAAAAAGTATTGAATATGTTTTTTTCTCCTTCATAAAGCTAAATTCCAGAATATAGCCTAGGGTCGGTGTCTTAATTTATCTAGACATTTGATTATATCTATGAATACCCAACTTTAGAATAGATGGCGCTATAATAGTAGAAAATGATGAAATATTGTATTCATCATATATTTAATAATAGGTGATATTTGTTGAAGCAAAAAAAATCAACAACCGTTATCTCAACTTTAAATTCATTAAGAGTTCATAAACCAACATTTATGGTATATGAATATTGAAAAATGGCAGTAAACTGTAGTAATTTTTCATTTCATTTTTCTCAGATAAAAGAAGAATATTCCACAGAAGATAATATTACATATTTTCAATACATATTAAACGTCGCCTCATTTGCATTTATAAGCCTAATGATTTTGGCATTGTTGGACATTTATTAAACATATTTATTTTTATCAGACTGATATCAGTCCAGAAATACTTTTATTAATTATATGACTTTGTTATCGCTTGTTGATTTAACACTGATAACTTCTATAATAAGAGCAATTCTTTATTCAAAATATTCTGCCCAGTCGTTAATAGTTATTATATATAATATCATTTATGATTGTGACATATTGATAGTAGTTGTTTTATCCATTCAGAGATTTATTGCTGTATTTTATCCTACAAAAATGAGTTTGGTGTCTTGTATAGAAATTTCATTTGGTGCTATTAATTACCCAAGGAAATTGATTGTTTGTGAAATGTATGCATTTCAGTTATTAATTATGATTAGTGTCTTTATTATAAATGTATTTACGATAAAATCTTTAATGTTACGCAATCAAAGAAATAACCAACGACGATCCACGAACCTAACTTCAGATAACAGTATTATTGCTTTATTGTTTATAACAGTGGCGGTATTTCTGGGAGCTCGATTAACACAGACAATTTGTATCACTTTATACATGATTAATTCAAAAGGATTGCCTTACATGTCAATGAGGATAATCCATGAAATCTTTAATACTTTGGAGAAATGTGGATCTTTTTATCTAAACTTGGCTTTTATCCCGAATTATCGAAAAATGTTGGTGATATTTTGTAAAGGTTTCACTAGAATTCAACCTACTGCACCATGATTTAGTTGTTAACAAACCAATTTTCTCAGAAGTTACTAATTTAAATCATAAGTCTACATAATCACGCTTATTAATAATTCTCTTTTGTATTACATTTTATTATTAACTTGTTCTCAGTTTCAGTAAAATTTTATTAACATCTTTTCGGTTTCGATAAGATTTTATTATTAACTTCTACTCACCTTAGTTTATGTAGAAATGTTGGTGTATTTAATACTCTTGTAGTTAGGCCGATAAAAATATTAAATACAAGATATAATTGTTGATTAATAAAAAAATTGCTTAAGAATTGAACATATTATCTTTATATCTTCGTGTGATTCGTTTAAGAAAATTAGAAATTAGTTATCTTTTTAGAAATAGATACTTAAATTTCCATCGTTTACAAAGTTAACTTAATGTGAGATAAAGATTAAAAAGTCTTTGTGTTTATACGTACGCGGGGTAAATGGTGTTTTACACAATACAAAAAACTGAAATGTTATAATATATAAAAAAAATGTATTGTTCAGGAAAACAACAAACAAAACTTTAATGTATCCAAATGATAATATCGTATATGTTACACCTCCACCTCATCTGTTGATATTTTCTGACGATAAACAATGCTTCAAATATTTGACGTAGGGAAGTAAGAATATGTGTGATTCATGTTTTTCAGATTGTGATAATTACATGACAAACCATAATTGCATAACATTAGGTAAATAAAGAGAAAAATGCATTAAAAATAACACTAACAACATCAACAACAAAAACAAAGCTATAAAAAGTATCAAGCCCGTCATATTGTAGTCCTAACTAGTGCAAATCCTTGTAGTCCGTGAATGCAGGAAGTTTATGCATAATATTCCTATTCAGTGCCTATTCATCCAAGATCCCCAGACTAGTGTCTAGACTGTGACGTCCATCAGAGAGGAGTCTTGGATTTGGAAAGAAGTGAACCTAGATCTTAGGGTCGAATGCAACACTTCAGCTGCCGCCTTTTATATATTTCATTAACTATAAAAGTCAAACCCAAAGATTAAATATTATAATGATTTCAACCCAAGCTCATTCACTTCTATATTCACATAAATCTGAATTCAGTCCAACATCTATATATTTTGGTGTCTACGATTTTTTTCATAAACCACAATCAACATTATGTTCTGGGCAGGATAGGTATAAAAACATGAAAACCTCACATGATCATCATTTCACATGTGAACTCATTTTGTTAATGAGATTACAACATTCACTGAATGGTATTGCACCTATGTGCATGTTTTCATACCCAATGGATGTGAAAATGTTTGAGCCTAAATCTCTATCAAGTGTCTACTCATCCAAATCTTCATACTAGTTTCTCTCTTGTGGCTTTTATCAGTGAGAAGTTTGTGAATTGAGGGCAATGCAGAAAGATTTCTGTATCTATTGATTATGAAGTCTTGCACTTGGTGGTACAATATATTGAAAGTTTAGTACTCTTAATAACAAAAAAGGGTAAGCATCTAAAATAGAGATCATGAGATATTTTGATGGTTTTATATGTATCCTGCCCATAGAATCATGATGGCCTTCGTTTTTAAAAAAATGAAGACACCAAAATGTATAGATGCTGAACTATGTTCAGATCTACAAGATTATACACATGAATAATGCTGGGTTGGGACATTATAGTGTTTACATCTTGGGCTCCTAGTTATTGTTAAATAAATAGGTAAGAGGGGGATGCTGGAGGGTTGCATTAGATACTGAGATCTAGGTACTATATTCTCAAATCCAAGACTCCTCGCTGATAAAAGCCATGAGCTAAAAACTAGTCTGAGGATTTTGTTGGAATAGGCACTAGATGGGGATATAGTACACAAACATTCCTGCATCCATTGCTCATGAAGGCTTACACTTGTTGCCACTATAGAAAGTTTGACACTCTTAAAAACAGTATGGGTAAGCACATAACATGGTGATTATGTGAATAACAGTAGATATTAAATGAGTTTTAATAAAATAAACATCTGCTTACTATAATACTAAGCTCGCATTTTACACACAATTAATGAAGCTATACATAACAATTGATAAGCTGAGTACTTTTAGGAATTCTGTTCCAATATTCATAGCTCTCTTCACTGGTAGTTAGTAAATACCACAGTAATGTATGCGAATTTATTCAATAAGGTTTAAGCAGGCCACTTTATAGAGATAGTAAAGCTGGTGACTCTTTTGTTGAATTCTTTTGGATCATCTGTGATAAAAAAAAGCATCCTTCTTTTTGCATTTCACATCATTGAACTCAATGCACATTATCTCAGATGAAGCCCGTTGGAAGATGTGGCCAGTGACTCTTTCATGCTCTACAAATATGGGGGTGTAATTAATTGGCCTTAGTTCACATTTTATGGTATATGTATCCTTGTTGCAATATTCTAGTGGCAATATTTGCATTAGTTTAGCCATAGTATATTGGTTGGTACCCACATTGGGGACATATCATATTGTACAAGACATGGGATGGTAATTTAGGTGTTTTTATGTCTTTAATAAACTGTGGAATATTTATGTTTGCAGAAATTTTATCACATCTTCTCTCTTTCTTCAATGCCTCACAAGAATCACTTATAATGAATACAAGCAGCTGCATTTGCGTATGCGCCTTAATTTTCTCATGATTAAATATTGTTTAATGCTGCAGCACTTGGGGAGGATATTTAATGGTGTGTATTGTTGCAAAAAATTCAGCCTTTGTTAAAATGTGCAAAGAGACAATCTAAGGCGGAGCAATAGTCGATTCTGTTTCTTGATTCATATTGTAATATCTAAAAAAATAACTTCATTAATTTTCATATTTTTTAGTTATTACAACTGCTTATCATTATCAAGATTGCAAATTAGAAACAGATAAATAAAATAGTAAAAAGACAAAAGAATAAATTGTTGATTGAATATATCGGAAATGTTAATGAATATGTGTAAAGTGTAATTTTCACTACACCACTCTTACTGTACACGAAACACTGGTACCGTAGTAGTGGGCTATCTATATATACTGAACGATGATGAAGACATGTGTATCAGATTGTGATCTGGCAAAGTGACCACTGGTTATTTAGCACAAAATGTGCATTTTGAGGTTCTTTTTTTCACATGCCTTTGGTCATATGTTATTCCTTTACTCATTCACAAAGTATTAAAAGCCATTGAAAACAGCCACTTTGCATAAGAGTGATTGAATAAAAATCACATTAGAAATATTATTCATCAAGTAGAATATAGCTAGACTAAAAAATGATTGATAAAAATCATTAATATTTGAAACATTATCATATTTCAACCAGCAAAAAATGTTTAAAAAAAATTCAAAAGAATAAAGACGTTGTTAAAAACAGTTGTTCTTTTCAAAGATAAATAGAAAACAGTCTTTAATTTACAATCTAAGTGGTAAAATAATCGTCAGTTTTAAAACAACAGTATTTAGTAAAATACATTTGTTTTTGTAATCAAACAAAAGATATCAAAGTTGATAGAAGATGCAGGAAGTTTGACTCCTAAATATTTTGACCATATTTTGTGAATGATTATTTATTTTGCAATAGAGATAACTATTTTTTAAAATAGGAATTTATTTAATTTAAGTTTAGTAAAAGATTTACATAAAGAAAATGATCGTTAAGAAATCTATTATTATGATATAATTTGTTCTATTTTATTGTGAATAACTGAAAAAATAAAAAACCTAAGGATAATATATACTTTCTTGTGAATTTTCCTTTTTTTTTAAAAAAATAAGTGATAACGATCCTTGAAGTCGATTATCAATTAATTAAACAAATAAGAGATGTCACTCTATTTTTAAAATGTAATATTGAAACAGTGATTCTTAGCTTAAGATTGAGCTTCATAGTTCCATCTACTAACCTGTATTCAAACCTTATATTCCATCCCGCTCCTTTTGTCATGTATATACATATATTATGGCAATACGGTATGGTCACACCGTTATTTTCATCTCTAGATATCAGTTCCTGGCTTCAAATTTGCTTTATTCATAATTTGGTTCAGAAGTTGGAAGGATATATTTATAAAAAAAATGTATTTAAAAATGAAATAGATCTAAATGCACAATAAACTATACTTGTCCAACAAGCCTCTACGGTTTTTAACAATAGTCGTAATTATGTTCTATATAGGAATTTAAAAGTTTTTGCAAGAATAACTTTATAAAAACGATTAATGAAAATGGGTATAGTCAATGCGAATATAATTATAGATAAAATGGGAACACAACACATGGCTGATTGGTTATATTGCAAAGACTTAAGAACATATACGGGTAAATAACCAATTTTTACTTAAAATTGATGAGTCATAATTAAAATCTGTATCAAATTTTGGACGTGTATTGAAAGATAGATTGTGACGAAAGTTGGAAAATTTACAAACTATGATTGTTTGGGTTTTTTTTTTTTTTGTAAATTAATGAAAGCTATGAAAAATATACCACAAGTACATAAAATGAAAATAAAAACAAATCAAACAATTGTTATACATAAAGTCTGAAAAAAATATAATATTAACAGAGAAAATGAAAAATAAAAACTCGAAAAAAAAAGAAAGATAAAATAAGAAACAGAAAAGAAAACCAAAGACGAATTTAAAACTTGAAAACAAATTTAAAATTATTGAAGAAAATATTGAAAGAAAAAAAATAAAGAAAGGAGATAAAAAATCAAGCAAAATTGAAATGAAAACTCTAATGAAATTTCAGATGATCAAAAAATGTCAAGAAAAAAAACATCCATTAAATGTTGTGTGTTAAAATTATGAGCAAATTTTTATGAACTAGATGATATTGAAAATAAAATTAGACAAAAAAAACTTTAAAAATCTATAAAAGACAACGAAGAAAGTCTAAAATGTTTAGGGCTAAATATTAGAGCAAAGAAGAAAATGTAAATGCTTGAGAATGAATTATAAATTAAGGTAAACGATGTGAAAAAACAAGATGAAATAAAGATTCCAACAGACATGTCAAGAATCAAGTACAAACCAATATAGTAGGAAAACAAAAAAAACATATAAATGAAAAAATGTATGAGAGAGAAAAACAATGCAAAGAAATCATATTAAAAATTACAGAATTTTTTACACAAGAAAGTATAATGGCAAACATTAAATGGGATAATAGATTACACCAATAGTTTATAGTATATGATTTGTTTAGGAAATAAATGATGGGTCAAGTAATATAAAAAATCAAGAGGAATAACGAAGTGCCAAAAGAGGATAATCTTAAATTAATAGTTAAAAATTGGAAGTGCAAACATCGGAAGAAATCCTAAGAAATGGAATACAATGCATTGATGAGAACACACCAATAGTTTATTGATAACATCAAGAAGTTATAAAACAAATAGAACATCTATGAAGTTATTTGAAAAAATGAATTATTTAAAGAGTCATTAATGGCTTTTTGACAGACTTATTTTGCATGAGTATTCCGTTTTTCTTGTAAATAAAAATGTGAACAACTATAGGGAGTGACTAAATGTTAGACCTACTTTAAAATCAATTAGCATTTAACTACCAAATACTACAAACAAGGTTTGAAAATGTATTTAATTATGGATAAGTGAAATAATGCTTAAAGATAAATGAGAGAATATGTAGCCATTAGAAACCAGTCACAACCTAAACATACTAATATAGATAGTAATCAATATTTCTCACTGTTGTCAAGGCAACTACAATTCTTTAATAATAAGAGTGGAAATCCACTTTTACAAATAATCATATATATATATATATATATATATATATATATATATATATATTGTTGCAGGATGGGGGTGATAAGAGAAATGTAGTGGTAAATAAAAAGGAGTGAATCTGGGGTGAATGGAAAATCATTGTCAACCCCAAGTAATCAATATTTCAAATAAAATGATTTAATATAAAATTACAAGAATGTGATATTTAAAAATATAAGAGCATGAGATTAAGAGATCTCATAGAACACTGTGAGATCAGCAAGCTAACTCAGAAGAGCAACTAATATATAATTATAAATTCATCCAGCATTATAAAGTAAAAGTAAGTATAATTCAAATACCATTCACCATCATTAATGGGAATAAACAAATCAGTACAATAAATCACCAGTCAACCTTGTGACTGGATTGGAAATGGTTTTTCTGTAGACCAGGCTAACTATTGAGCCTTTGGCATCTTCGGCAATTATATAAACATAACTTGGATGAACCAGCTTAGTGCCCATCTATTAAAAATACACAATAATCAGAAATCAAACAATAATACTGGGACATTTGAAACATGCTGATCATCATCAATGCTCTGGCCACTTAGTACTATTAATGTACTGGCCAACTATAAAGTTAAATTTTTAATAAGACTAAAGTAATATAAAAGATAATAATGCATGGGCTTTAAAGAGTATCCTCTTTTGCGCCAACCAGGATGATGATTGATCATCCCTGGATGTCCCAAAGCACTAAATATAAATCCCCATTTTTCCATGGCCAAAATCTAGTTCAGAGAACACAAGCTCTATTACTGTATGTGACCAAGAGATGATGGAATACAATTTTTAACAATTAAATATAAGTTTATTAATAACAAAAAAATAAAAATAAATGATATTTAAGGTCTTATAGGATAAGGCTCTGATTTTGAAAAGTATACAAAATTATATACACAATTAAAGTTATTACATGGTTTTACAATATCTCTCAATTAGTTTCTATAAATGCATATATATATATATATATATATATATATATATCCATACACAGATGTACGTTTTATAACATATGATGAAAACGTTTCAATTAAACATAAAATAATTATTATATTTGTGATTTGCATAATTACTATTTAAAATTTAAATTGTTATATTAATTTACAAAATTACAATTCATGTTATTCCTATGGTTTACATATATATGTGCACAGATGCGCGATTTATAATATACAATCAATATTCAATAAATGAACTGACTTTTAATATAAAAAGTATTACAATTTTACATATATGAGTGTGTGTGTATACATGCACACTAACTTTTATCTATTTCAACTTGTTACAATAATATTATATTTTTTTATAATTCAATATCGAAAGTATATAAATTTCGCACATATAAATTTAATTTTTTTTGTTTGACAGGTAATTTTTGATTAATTATCAATGTTTTTAAATTAAAATGTCTCTTCTTTTTTTTTTTTTAATAAACAAAAAATAAAATCGTTTTATAGAATTAAGAAAATATAAATTTCAAAATGCCTTTCTGCTTGATTAGTTAATGCTGATGAAGTAGGTAAGATGAGAAAGGAAAAGTGAATACGTGAAGTGCAGTTCTTCATGCCATGATAAGTAGATAGTCAGGCATGGACTAAGTACACAATGCCCCATGATGTCATGAGAAAATACCTCATTTTTAAGCACTACTCCTTCTAAGTACCTAGACAGATCATCCACAAGAAATAGTATCCAGAAAACATATCAGGCACTGAGCCAGCGCTGCTCATCTTTTGTGAGTCTTAGGAGCTTTACAATAGGTCTATTCATGAGACCAAGGCCTATACATGAGGCCTACATATACACTCTTGGTCTCTGGGAGTTCAATATCTAGGTCTAGACAGTGCCAAGCATATACTTTGGAGCACCATAAACTCATTGCATCCACACAGCCATGCTCAACCATAAACCTACCATAAACATAAACAATACAAATTCATGTATCACTTTCAAAATGTAATTTTACTAAAGAAATTATTTAAAATTTCATTATTATATATAACTCTACTCACCACAGCTGTATTTATTTTTATCTGTTCTTCTCTGCCTTTAGATACGTCAGCATATATATAATTATTCATTTAGCAAGCTGATTCTTTTGATACATTCCGTTTGGTGTCACCATCAGATAAACTTATGCAATCCATGTATAATGTTGGTCTCCCATTTGTATATACTCTTCCAGGCAATCAGCTGTCTTGGTTTGATAGATTTCAGGCTATGAATCTCAGCATAAAAAGTGGGTCATTTTCTCTGTGAATTCAAACTTCTGCTAAGAAAAACAGTCTACTATCTTGCCTTCAGCTTCAAACTCTCTGCTACAGCCAACAACAAACTGCAGCTATCCATTGTATTCGGCAAATTGCTGCTTCTTACTCAAAAAGTTTTAGTAGTCAAGCTGTTCTGTTCAGCTCTTGCAAAAAACTACTATTCAGACTGCTGTCTTCAAAAATCATTATCCAAACTGACTGACATTTTTATCAGCCCTTTTTATAAAGTCATCTGAGGTGTTAACAACACTTTAATTAAAAACAGAGTTTTACTTTTATCTCTCTAATCCCTTGGAATCTATATACATGTTTTTACTTAGGAGATTTCTAATAGATAAAAATTTTGTTTAATTAATTAGAATTTCAATAATACAATAGGGTGTTTTTAAATTTCAAAATCAGAGTAATAATTAATAATAATGCAATATTTATATTTATTCAGACCTTTTAAAAGTTTAATTTATAAAACGATATTTTAAATCAGAGTTATTATTTATTTATTTCTATTTCAGTAAATGTAGAAAATATCTACTATAATTTTTGCTGTGTTTATTTCTACTTTTCCTTTATTTTACACACACACACACACACACACACATATATATATATATATATATATATATTAGTGTATGCTATGTAAGCCAACTGGTTACATTGTCCCGGTCTGAGAGAAAAGGAAAATAGAAATGAAACACCTATCTAACAATATTTTAATTACATGCATAATCAAAACAAAGTTCATATCTAAAACTATGTACTAATCAATTTTTTTTGAGATCTGACAGTTAACAGAATGAATAGTGATTTGCAATTTTAAGATAGATAAAGAATTCAGCCATCAGAATGTAAGTACAGAATGCACCATGAACACACAAAGAGTTCTACATCAAATGAGATACTATAATCTACTACAACCCATGATAAAAATAATGCAAAATTATGGCAAAGCCCTCTTTTGTGGGGGGTCTGGAAAATTCAAAACTATGCCCTGCTTCTTTTGAGTCTTATGGGCTGGGAAATTCAAGCTATGCCTTGCTCCTTTTTTTGGAGACTTAGAGGCTGGAATCATGACAGGACTATTTTAACTGTCTTATCACCAACAATATGAAATATAAAAAATAGGTTGAAGCAAATAATGGAGATACAACACTCTCAGAGTTACATGAAAACATTGCATCCTCAAGCCAATGAAAAAATCTCCATCCATCATCAAAACTGAAAATACAGCTAAACAAACTTCAACAATCAAATATCAAATCCAACATCCAAAATCAGCGATTTTCTATTTAACTCCAAACATGAACCTCTCCAAACATACATGAAGATTACTATTTTATAATCATCATCAATACTCTTGTCACATATTTCACAGTAATTTTTAAAATTAATTCTGCATAAAGTGCTTTTTTTTCTTTTTCAGTCATGGTTTGAGATCAAGTTAATAATTTTAAAGTGATGATCACCAGTATGTGATCATCATCAGCCATATGTTGGGTAGCCATCTATAATGATTGCAACAGATGATCATCATTGGCTTTCAGTTACGTAACCATTTGTAATGGGATGGTGTGGTTGAAAGTGGTAGGAAATGAAAATGAACCTGAGGTGATAGAAAAATCATCATCACTCCCAGGTCATTTAAAATAAAATATTTACAAAATATAATAAGTAATATAATATTTTATAAGAGTATGAGATTAGAAAATCTCTGGAACATTGTCAGATCAGCCAGCCAACTCAGAAGATCAACTAAAATATAATTATAAATTCAACCAGCATTATAAAGTAAAAGTAAGTATAATTCAAATACCATTCACCATCAATAATGGGAATAAACTAATCAGTACAAGAAATCAACAGTCAACCTTGTGACTGGACTGGAAATGGGTCTTCTGTAGACCAGGCTAACTATTGAGCCTTTGCCATCTTGGGCAATTATATAAACATAACTTGGATGCACCAGCTTAGTGCCCATCCATTAAAAATACACAATAATCAGAAATCAAAACAGTAATGCTGGAACATTTGAAACATGCTGATCATCATCAATGCTCAGGCCACTTGTACTGGCCAACTATAAACTTTAATTTTAATATAAGTAAAGTAAAATAAAAATAATAGTGTGTGGGCTTTAAAGAGTATACTCTTTTGCACCATCCAGGCATCATCTCTGGATGCTCCAAAGCACAAAATATACATCCCCATTGATTTGTGTCCAAAATCTAGCTCAGAGAACACAAGCTCTATTACTGTATGTGACCAAGAGATGATGGAATACACTTTTTAACAATTAAATATAAGTTTATTAATAACAAAAAAAATAAAAATAAATGATATTTAAGGTCTTATAGGATAAGGCTTTGATTTTGAAAAGTATACAAAATTATATACACAACTAAAGTTATTACATGGTTTTACAATATTTCTCAATTAGTTTCAATAAATGCATATATATATATATATATATATATATATATATATATATATATATATATATATATATATATCCATACACAGACATATGTTTTATAACATATGAAAACATATCAATTAAACATAAAATAATTATTATATTTGTGATTTGCATAATTACTATTTAAAATTTAAATTGTTACATTAATTTACAAAATTATAATTGATGATATTGCTATGGTTTACATATATATGCGCACAGATGCACGATTTATAATATACAATCAATATTCAATAAATGAACTGACTTTTAATATAAAAAAGTATTAAAATTTTACATATATAAGTGTGCGTGTATACACGCACACTAACTTTTAACTATTTCAACTTGTTACAATAATATTTTATTTTTTCATAATTTAATATAGATAGTATATAAATTTCGCACATATACGTGTGTATAAACAAAGTCTATAATTTAAAATTTAATTTCAGTTTATAAGTACTTTTTTTATCAAACTAAATAAAGTCAACTTTTGTTTGACTGGTACTTGTTGATTAATTATAAATGTTTTTAAATTAAAATGTCTTTACTTTTTTTTATTTTAATAAACAAAAAATAAAATCATTTTATAGAATTAAAAAAATATAAATTTCAAAATGCCTTTCTGCTTGATTAGTTAATGCTGATGAAGTAGGCAAGATGAGAGAAGAAAAGTGAATACGTGAAGTGCAGTTCTTCATGCCATGATAAGTAGATAGTCAAGCATGGACTAAGTACACAATGCCCCATGATGTCATGAGAAAATACCTCATTTTTAAGCACTGCTCCTTCTAAGTACCTAGACAGATCATCCACAAGAAATAGTATCCAGAAAAAAATATCAGGCACTGAGCCAGCCCTGCTCATCTCTTGTGAGTCTTAGGGGCTTTAGAAGAGGTCTATTCATGAGACCAAGGCCTATTCATGAGGCCTACATATACACTGCTGGACTACCCTGGGAGCTCAATATCTAGGTCTAGACAGTGCTGAGCATATACTTCGGAGCACCATAAACACATTGCATCCACACAGCCATGCTCAACCATACACCCACCATAAACATAAAAAATGCAAATTCATGCATCACTTTCAAAATGTAATTTTACTAAAAAAATTATTTAAATTTTTTTTATTATAAATAACTCTACTCACCACAGCTATATATATGTTTATATGTTCTTCTCTGCCTTTAGATATGTCAGCATATATATAATTATTCATTTAGCAAGCTGGTTCTTTTGATACATTGAAAAATATAATCCTGGTTTGTTGTCATCATCAGATAAACTTATGCAATCCATGTATAATGTTGGTCTCCCATTTGTATAGAACTATTCCAGGCAATCAGCTGTCTTGGTTTGATAGATTTCAGGCTATGAATCTCAGCATAAAAAAGTGAGTCATTTTCTCTATGTGAATTCACAAAAAAAAACCACCCCCTTCTCCTCCAACCAAACCACTCTATGGTAACCAGACTGCCAACTCTCTGCTACAGCCAACAACAAACTGCAGCTATCCATTGTAGTCAGCTAATTGCTGCTACTTACTCAAAAAATTTAGTAGCCAAGCTGTTCTGTTCAGCTCTTGCAAAAAAACTACTATTCAGACTGCTCTCTTCAAAAATCATTATCCAAACTGACTGATATTTTTTATCAGCCCTTTTTATAAAATCATCTGATGTGTTAACAGCACTTTAATTAAAAACAGAGTTTTATTTTTATCTCTCTAATCCCTTGGAATCTATATACATGTTTTTACTTAGGGGATTTCTAATAGATTAAAATTTTGTTTAATTAATTAAAATTTCAAAAATACAATAGGGTGTTTTTAAATTTCAAAATCAGAGTAATAATTAATAATAATGCAATATTTATATTTATTCAGACCTTTTAAAAGTTTAATTTATAAAACAATATTTTAAATCAGAGTTATTATTTATTTATTTCTATTTCAGTAAATGTAGAAAATATCTACTATAATTTTTGTCTGTGTTTATTTCTACTTTTCCTTTATTTTGCATATATATATATATGCACATACACTATATTAGTGTATGCTATGTAAGCCAACTGGTTACAATATATATATATATATATATATATATATATATATATATATATATATATATGGACACTTAAAGATTGCAACTTCACCCCAGAGATTGAAATTTTGATACAATGAAATTTAAATAAACCTCTTTAATCATGAAATAAACATGAGCAATTTAAAAGTATTGCAGTTTGTAATATTGTAATTGACTATTTATTAATCTTCATTACATGGACACATTTAATTCATATTTAAAGAGGTTTATTTAAACTTCATTATATCAATATTTCAATCTCTGTCGCCAAGTTGCATATATATATATATATATATATATATACTAAAAGTCCATATATATATATATATATATATATATATATATATATATTGGACTTTTAGTAAGAGTGGGTATTTGCACTCTTATTATAAAAAGGAAAGACTTTGTCTTGACAACAGTGAGAAATATTGATTACTATCTATATTGGAATGTTTAGGTGGTGACTGTTTCAGAACGGTTTATTATGGATGTATCGTAAAATGAGACAATTACCATATTACATCTATATATTCGATGATTAAGATGTTTTTATTTCTCGTTTACATTTTAGGATCCACATTCTTAGCATAAGCAAAAAAACAACTTAGCAGTCAGACAGTAGACAAACCAAGTTACAAATATTAAGGTATGTTATAAGAGATATTATTTACAGATATTCAACAATAATGTCAAAAAAACTGCACTTCATCAAATCATTATCAGATATCGGTGTCATCATAAACCAACTTACTTATTCTTAACAATTGCTTAACATATTCTTCAATTGACAGGAATATTTACAGAAAATTAAAAAAAAATGCATTGAGTTTCATGAATAAGAATATTGACAGTTGTATAATATCTCAAATTTAAACATATACGTTAAAGTAAATTAATTGTATTATATATTGTACCTGGTAAATGAAATCATTTTTAATTGCTTAGCCAGTTATATATATATATAAATTAATGAATTGTGGGAAAATTGATGTATGACGTATTACTTTTTGTTTACATTTGTAACGGTTTTTTCTAATACAATTTGAATCTAGTTGACAACGACTACATAGATAGTTGAAAGTACTTCTATTAAATTGGTATATATTTGTTTTTGTTTTTAAAATATTGTTTTACTGTATTAATTATTGTATTGTTTTGAATAATTATATATATTTTATTATAATTGGAATACAGACATTGATTAATTATTTACATATATATATATATCAAACCTGCCTAACACTATACTAGCAAAATAAAAAACCATGGCTGTGTAAGGATTTTGGTAATATTTTGGGTTTAATCTAGTATTGTATTGTTTAATGCTTTTGCATATATATATATATATATATATATATATATATATATATATATATATATATATAGTCCTAATGGGTCATAACAGACAAAGTTAATGATATAATATGAATTTTTTATGATCTAATCCAGTTTCGTCAATGGTACACTGTGAAGACCCTGTGAAGACCCATCGCAGTAGTATATGAAGGTATATTATATTACCCAAGATTAATTATAACTGTTTAATTTATTATCATTCACTCTAACAACTATATCGTAAGTATATGTTTCAAAACCCTAATCTGCGATATTATTTGCATGAGATGTATGGACGACCATGGACATGATGAGATGATTTACGAAAATGCTAAAGATTCCTCTTCCAGAGTGACATGTATGCTTCTCCAGATCTATACAAACTATAACATGGCAAATACAGGCCATTAATAACAAATAAATAATTATATGTATTATTATAACATGATTGATAATAGTTGAGATATACTCAGGACTTTAGTACAAATGCAATGCAAGATATGGGCTTTGCAATGATAGGTAAGTATGAAAACATTGGGTTCCTTCCTCATTAATTTAAATTTCTAATTCTAACAATAGCAATGAGTCTCTTATCATGATTGACGAATTGTAAATCATAGGCTTAAGAAAATAGTTTCTATCATAATATTAACTAAAAAATTTATTTATGAATTTTGAGCCTAATATTATAAACATTTATAGAAGTAATCTGTTTTGAATTATATTCCGGAATTAAGAGAGCAAGGCTAACGTGATGGAGGAGGTAAATGGGATTATATTATATTCCATACATCACAAGTTACCCCAAAATAAAAGCATTAAAATATTCTCCCAGTATATTAGAAAATCTTATATACATTTAATGTGCTCTAATGGGTGATCTACTCAATATGTAGGATATTATGATTTTTATGAATGACAAATAGCAACGTCATAATAAGTTAAATTATAAATTAACATTTCTTTATGTATTTATATATTCCAGTGCAAAAATAACTGGTTTTCTCTCTCTAAGCTTTTATTGTATTATTTCAAAGTTAATTCATGTATTAAGTAGAGATATATTTTAATTATTTACCATAATTTTACAATACTAGCCTATTTAAACTACAAATTGCGATGTGAAATTACCTCATCTTTACTTACTTTTCCTGTCATCATTATATTCTTAAAAATACGTCAACATATTCTTATGACTTCACTCCCATATACAGTTTAAATCATTTCAAATATTTCAATAGTAATTTTTTTTTCCAAATTGAAATAAAAGTTAATGTTAGTAAGCTATTCTGTTGTGAGTCAAAGTCTGAAACATACAATCTCATTTGATGTTATATTTCATGATTCAAACATCCAAGTACCTTCACGATGTTGTGGTGAAGTTATATTATGTCATTACTGAACATATATGTTGATTAAAAAATGACTATACGGCAAACGTGGAATTGAAAAAAATCTATGTCATTTTTATTGGCACACAATTATATACATAATAAAATGTTTGTTTTACATTAACATATTTACTATAAATATGTATTAGTTTTAACAAGGCTGTAAACCTTAGCAATGAGCGTCTGAAAAAATCGTCACTAGGGACCTCTGTATGCAATATATTGATTGAACTTTTTAAGTAGTTTTAAGTATTTACATTTCAATTCAGTAAAATAACATAATTTTCCAAAGGCATATATTTTGAATCCCTAGAATGGAACCTGCTCAACCTTTTTTTGTAGACTAAGTGCTGAAAATATATTTGAACTCAGAGTTATATATCAAAACAATATAATATAAGCTTCATAAAGATAATATTTTTACATAATATTTCTTTAAACTAGTTGATATTATGAAGAATGTGGAAATAGAGTTGTCAGCACATAAACTAAGATGCCACCAGCATATGAATTTAGTCACATGTTCGATAAATAATTTGCAGCACACATGTAAATGAGTTTATATTTATTGATGGTCAAAAGAAGCCTGTTAACTAGATTATCTTCTACAAATCATTATTTTAAAACCGTAGTAACTGGGCTGATATATAGTCTCACTCATCATTACTATTACTGGATTTATCCCAAAAGGAAAATATTTGAAAATTCAGAAATAAGATTAATCTGATAATAGAGTTATTATTTCTAATACAACCTATTAATTTAGATATTACTTTGTAGTACTAAATATTCCAATGATTCCTGAGTAGCATATTAAAATATTTATTAAGACTCTGATGCTTATTCTTGAAGATGTAAGAGGTTGGTGTATTATTGTAATCTTTGGCTTTGGTGTCATGGTTGATGCAGGATTCACTAAAAAAATCCTCACATAAAAATCTAGTGAATTTAAAAAATAAATTCTGACATCAATTTAGATTAATTATCTGTTGATCACAATGCTTGTGGTAGATATAAAATAATTAAAAATTGCAAGAGTTTGCTATTTAAAAATTAATGCCAAGTCTGTTTAGATGAGTAAATACAGTTTAAAGTCGATCAATCATTGGATCTAGATATGTCTTGATGGTTGGAATTGGATGAGTCACCTAAGTAGGGGGTTAAATGTTAAAATTGGTAATGAATAGTCATTTAATAGAATAACGTAAGTAATTTAAAGAAATCCATGTGTAAGTTTTAATGGTCAATTTAGCTTGAAAGGAGTTATAAGATTAGGCGAGTTTTCAACCATGTGAATAATTTTATTATAAGCTGTAATCTCATCAGTTGATCTGGAATAGTGATGGAGGTGTGTGGAAGCTTACATGGTTGTATATATGTAATTTTATTTATTGAAAAAATTATAAAAGTTCATGTTTGATACTTAAAAACAAATTGAAAGGGTAACGATTTTAAATTAATTTTAAAGAAATATTTGAAAATCTTCAGTCATGAAAATCGATTTAATTTAAGTCATTTATTTGAATTATATTTTTACTTTCATTTTTCCAAAAGTTTTAACTTGATTTTTTTATATACAATTTAAAACGGGGAAAATTTCAAGTAAATCACATGATCATTAAGATAATTTGAGTATTTAATGTCAAAATTATGAATTCTAGCCAATAGAAAATTAATAGTTGGGCGTAACAGGCGAGGGAAAGCATGGTTTAAGATTATTGATAAACAGAGGTTATAAAAGACCATGAATCTCTTTTGCGTGTGTGTGTTGTTCCTTGGTATTGAAATTTGGGTTATTAATAGTTGCTGAGTCGCTCCTATAATTGTGTTCATGCATGTTATCGTTCTTCACTAAAAAAATTTCTAAAGTTTTGTGTTAGAAAAGTAAAGTTTTTATAAGTTTTGTAAGAATGTCAACTAAATCTTAAATCAGGTATGCATTTCTACCTCAAAGTCGATCAAGGATCAGGTCCCAATGCTAAAGGATTTATGTACAATGTGTTGCTGGATGATGCATGTGAAACAAATTCCCTGGCTTTCCAACTTTAAAATATCACAGGTATAATTTTTACATATCATAATTTTGCTTGAACTATTGTTTTATATGAATTGCTTGAGTGGATGTTGTGGAAGAAAAGAAGAAAGAAAGGAATTAATTTCTAGAGCTATCCATAATCTTAACCTTATGCTAGAACTACTTTAAAAATAGAGACATAATACTTTCCAATGTTTTTTTCTTTCCGTTAGTGAAAGAATAACAGTATGAAAGATCTTGAAATATTAATGAACAACTGTTTATTAGTTGTGAAAGCAAAAGTTCTAACAAAGAATTTGCTAGATTTAATCGTAAAATTCTATTATGATGATGAGTAAAGTCGGAACTAAATGTATTTGAAATTAAATGCTAAAATTATAAATATTCTATAATGATAGAGTTAGTTCAATTGATACCGAGACTTATAAATAATTTTACCAGACAGATGATATATTAAATGATCTACTAAAATATACGATGTTTTCCAAGAAAGCACATCAGTTTTATAGGATGAAAGAAATCATGCAGTTTCTTCCTAAAGATATTAAAGATTGTCTAAATAAAAAAGAATTGTGATAAGTATTTTTTACACTCCTTCGATCTATTATCGATGGAGATGCAGATTAATATGCTTGTGTGCGCGTAGACGATTCACAGAAAATGGCCATTTGTTTGTCTCTATATATCAAATATATGTCATATGTGTGTGTGTGGATATACGGACTTAATCCAATTGTCCAGATGATGCTAATAGTGCAAGATTCTCACAAAGAATAGATCGATAGACCGTGAATTAGAGACTTGCAGAGGACTTTAACTTTTTATCATTCATTTATTTTCTTATGGGTTAATGAAGGGTATACTTTTTTATTATTTTAATTATATTATTTACGATATAGTAATTAATACACCCTATATCGAAGTTAGGTCATAGTAGGGTGAGATATGACTTTGAGCATTATTACAGTTTAATTGTGATGTTATGATGATATTAATAACGTGTATCTGTGAAATATTTTTAAATATTTACATCAAAGGTTCACGCATATATTTTTATGCTTATTATTGAGTTTTAACACTAGCGATGCTATATCATATTAATTACGTAGTATTAGGATTTTAAATATCGCTATGTCTTGGCTTGTGAGAAATGTAATGATAAGTGTTATATGTTGTGAGAATGAAGCACATTTGTTATTTCATTTTTTTTATTACTAAATCTAAGATAATTTTATTGTAGTCATATTTGACAATTATCGTATTATCGGTTTCATACACCAATATTATCGTTTAGCGAGAGTTCAAACCCAGTTCTCTCAGATATAAGTGATATTTGTAAATGATCATTGTCTTTCCAATGTAGGCTAAGTCATTGCTACCTTGAGGGTTGATGATGAGGGAGCACTCTCATGATTCTCGGTCTTAGGTATTTTTAATTAATTTATTAGGAGATTGACGATTATTCTCCATTTTTATGGTCATATATTTCATGGGAGATATGTTTTCACATTACAGTAGTAGTCGTAATCTGTGCATTCCCGAGTTCTGCATGGGTTGCGACTTAGTCCTAATATATGTTATTGCCCTCATATAGGAGGAACGCCCTCCAGGTTCATGTTATCGCAGTTTTATTGCTTTGTAGTCTTTTTTCCTCATGGATATAACATCGTAGTAATATATTTTTTACTGTGTAAGTTGTTAACCTAAGTGGTTGGTTATTGTCTGTATTTCATACTTGAAGTCTATTACCTATTTCAGAGGCACTTTTTAATATTTAAGGGTGTATTAAGGATTGGTGTACAATGCATTTGGCTGAGCTTTGCTCGCAATCATTTATAAAACCGATAACCATTCTAAATTTAAAATTAGTGTTAGTAGCCTAAATAAGTGGTGAGTATCATGACTAGATGATCATAGAAGCAAGTCACCTCTGGAATGGTGAGCTTAGTAGTGCCATTACTTATTGTTGGGGTATAGAATACTTTGAGCGTGTGCAAATGTATGTGTGACTTTTGAAAGACTTGAAATTTTGCTTAAAGTTAGAAAGTCAAAAGTGTCAAGTGAACACACTAATGTTGATTAATAAAAGATTATAGTTAAAAGATATAAATTCAGACCGCAGACGTTAGTTAATGTCATTTTGTGATAAAATAATGTTTAATGTTTGGCTTATAAAAGTAAAGTTAAGCCTGTAGCATCGAAAGTATATCCTTCTGTCCGAACGGAATGAGTTTAAAATTTTATCTCATAAATTGTTTGTTTTGTGTACAGATATATAAAATAATTATACATGTTTATAGTGAAAGCAAAATGTTTAAACAAAATCAATTTAACTAATTGAGCTATTTAAGTTAAATCCATACAAGGTTACTGAATGATAAAGGCATGTAATTTAGTGACATCCTATGTAAATATAAAGAAATGGGATCCTATTCTCCATAGCGATTTATAAAATTCGCTGTAAATATTATTATTATTATTATTGTTATTGTTGTTGTTGTTACCGGATTACTACGATGTTTTGTTATATTAATGTTTATAAATTTACAATTGATAGTTTTGGTTAATAAATGTTATTTTGTTAATGAAATTTGGTGAATTCTCTTAATGTTTTGGTAGCCATAAAATCCAGAAATCTTAACAATATGCAATTTTAAATAAATATTCCAACGCTTGTCCGTCTACAGACACGTAACAAAGGTTTAACTCTTGAATTGATTATTCTTAAAAAATATGACATTTGCTTTAAAGAAACCTTCATAATTTGCTTTACAACCTATTTTAGTTAAATTGCAAATATATAGAAGAAGATTTACCGTCAAATTAATTATTTTGATTTAATAAAAAATATTATATTGTTGATGAATATCTTGAGTGGACATAAAATCTCTTTCCACTTCTAGTATTCGAATTCACTTCCAGTCGCTATTAATATAGTTCAAAATTTAAAGTTGCTAGAATATTTTATTTTAGTTAACTATTTATTAATTTGTAAAATTTTATTATTGGCTAATGAAAAGTAGATATTACCTTCTAAATTAAATGGATGTCTACTACGAGTTATTGCTAGGATAGCATTCATTGATTAACAACTAATTCATAAATTCCGCATAAGAACCCTGAGACCATATTATTCCAATTTTGAATTAAGGACTCATAAATTTATTGGTCGAGAATTAATGTGGCATTATGACTTAATAAAATCAATAAGAGTGTTTATTCCCTGCATATCTGATCATGACAATACAATAGTATGGACAATTTAAAGATGGTAAAGTTTATTAGAAAAGGAGAATATAGATAATTTCTTATCAGAAAGAAAGTAATTGTAACCATGCTATTGGTGATTTATGTGGGGAATACTTAGGTCGTTAAAGTATTGCGAGAGTGAGTCGAGTTTTCTCTTCCTCATTAGTTTATTAGAAATATGTTTATAATGTTTATTATTGGTCTAATTCTCAGTGTTTTCGAAATGAATTACCAAAGCAATTGTAGAACCATGAATTTTAACTGAGGAGGGAGGAGAGTTGTTATGGCTTATTGTTTTGGAGATATTAATAAGCTACATCACCCTTGAATCATACGTTGACATTTGTCTATCTGAACGCATTGGTTTTCTCGGGATGTGTTTGTTTTATTCAATACCCTTGTGAGATATCAGAAAGTTATTATAAAAGTTTGCTATCTGGCATATATTCGATTTATGCGACCATCATTAATAAGAGTATAATAGAGGTGTCAGTATGTTCCTTTAGTGGATTACAATTTGGCGAGCTTCATTTAAAAAATTATTTTATTTGGCGATTGCAATTTGAAAAATGAGATGAAATAATTTAAAAGTTAAATTATTTCAAAAGCTAATAAATCATATATAATGTAACCTTCCCTGCCATGTTCTTCCACAGCTCTCTATCTTACATTACCTTGATATCATCTACTATAGTAGACTCTTTGATTCCTCTTGGAGGCCTTAAAGGAACCGAGCAGGGCAAATTCCTAATGTCCACTCCATACGTTCTTGTCGTTGCAGCGGTTATTACTATGTGATTATTCATATAGTATACGAACATGGATTGGCTGCTCACCAACACGCATGAGCTAGCGTGGTGAGTTTATTGGCTTTTTACCTCCGAGTTTAATAATATTTTTTCAATATATACAATCATAACAGACAACAATAAATCATGGCCCTTATTCCCAGGAGGCTGTAAATTCACCAACCAAGGCCGCAGATGGTGGCCAAAGGCAGAGGGTGCTAAGAATCCCCTGATTGCGGACTCAGGCTGCCATTTGATGACGACTTTTTACTTAGGTACTTATAACTGCAGATCACTTTCAAGTGAAGGAAGATTGCAAGAGTTAGAAGAAGAACTATCTTATATTAAATGGGACATTATTGGACTTTGGGAAGTTAGAAGAAAAGGTGAAGAAACAATTGATTTAAAAATTGGACATGTACTCTTCTATAAAGGCACAGATACTGAAAATACACGTGGAATAGGATTCATTATAAATAAAAAATGAAAGAATGGCATTGTGGAGATTGATGGTGTATCGGATAGGGTCGCAAGATTAGTTTTACAACTTAATAGCTGATACCAAATGCAGGTAATTCAGATTTATGCCCCAGCAAGTTCTCATAGTGATGAAGTAGTAGAAGATTTTTATATGGATGTACAAAAGGCTTTTGATCAGAGTAAACAACATTTTAAAATTGTTATGGGAGACTTTAATGCTAGAATTGGTAAACAAATGAAAGACGAAAATGCTGTAGGTAATTTTGGTAATGGTAATAGAAATGAGAGAGGTCATAGACTTATGGAGTTTGCAGAAAAAGAAAAACTTTCTATTATGAATGCTTTTTTTGAAAAAAAGGTAAAAAAGGAAATAGACATATAAGCATGCAAATGAAGGTACAGTAGAATTGGATTATATTTTGACTAATAGAAAATACCAATTTCAAGATTGTAATGTTCTTAATAAATTTAACACAGGAAGTAATCATCGATTAGTAAGATGTAAGATACATGTTAATGCAAAACTAGAGAGACAAAAATAATTAAGAAAAACAATATTTACAGTTGATATTCCTAATCTTCAGAAACATTCTAATGAATTTAAATTAGAACTTACAAATCGGTTTCAAGTATTAGTAGATTTTAAATATGATTCAGATTTGAATGAAATTAATATGAAAATAATTGATACACTTTTAAAATCTGCAACAAAGATAACTTGTAGAAAAAAGCAGCAATTGACCAATAAAATTTCTACTGAGACTAGAGAATGTATGAAGAAAAAAAGGAATATAAAGATATACAAAAATGATGCATTATAAAGGATTTAATATCTCGAAGTTTGTAAAATGGTGCGGAAAAGAGTTGAAATTGATATAAGAAAGTATAATTGTGAACTAGCAAAGAAAGCTGTCGAAGAAAATAAAAATCTAAAGAGTGTAAAACAACATTTTGGTATTGGTAGGAAATTTATATTTGCAATAAGAAAAAAAACATGGCATTATTACTAAAAACATAGATGACATCATGAAATGTGTAAAAGACTTCTATCAAGAATTATATAGTAATAAAGAACAAGTACATCCTATACCTATTATATCTTCTGAATTCCCCAGAAATTTTGAATGAGGAACTGAGACATGCAATTAAATTTATGAAGAAAGGGAAGGCTCCAGGTAATAATGGAATTGTAATTGATATATTAAAAGAAACAAGTGAAGAAGTAGAAATTTTTTTAGCAAAGGTATATTCTAAGTGGCTAAATGATAAAAATGTACCGGATGATTGGAAGAATGCAGTATTAATATTAATATTTAAAAAGTTGATACAGAATATATTAGAAATTACAGACCTATGAGCCTTTTTATCAGTTTTATACAAAATTTTTACTAATATAATTACAACTCGTCTTCAAAAAACACTGGAGTTCGACCAACCAGAGAAGAATCCCGATTTAAAAGTGGTTTTAGTAAATTATATCGTATCCAGGTATTGAGTGAAGTTATAGAAAGGACAAATGAATATGAGTTGCCATTATGCTTAGGATTTGTAGATTATTAAAAGGCATTTGATTATATAAACATTTCTTCAGTGATTAAACCATTGGATCATCAAGGTATAGATCCAGGATATTAGTCATATTTTAAAGAATATTTATAAAAACGCAACAGCAACAATTAGATTATATAATGATAGTAGGAAAGTGAACATTGAGAAGGGTGTAAGACAGGGTGACTCCATATCTCCAAAACTTTTTACAGCAGTGCTGCAAGAAATAATTTGTGGATTAAAATGGGAAGCTAAAGGAGTGAAAGTAAATGGAGATTATTTAAGTCATTTAAATTTTGCATATGATGTAGTTGTTTTTGCAAATAATGCTTTAGAGTTACATGAAATGTTGCAGGAGTTATCAGATGAAAGTAGGAAAGTAGGACTAAAGGTACATGTTAAAAAGACTAAAGTAATGTTTAAAAGATTTTCTCAAAATATGAAAATAAAGATTGATTATGATGAATTAAAAGAAATTAACAGTTACAAATACATTGGTCAGATTATTAATACAGATGGAAATATAATGGATGAAATTAATCACAGAATTAAACTTAGTTGGGGTGGTTTTGGTAAAAATAACTTGATACTAAAAGGAAATATGCCTATGTGTTTGAAATCGAAGGTTTTTAATAAATGGGTTCTGCCAGTTCTTACTTACGGATCTGACATTTGGACACTTAATAGAAGAGCAATACAGAGACTTCAAACCACTCAAAGAAGAATGGAGAGATACATGTTGGGAGTAACAAGAAGAGATGGAAAACGCAATGTATGGGTAAGAGAACAAACAGGTGTTATTAATCTCCTTGAAAAAATTAAAAGACTGAAGTGGAGTTGTGCCTGACATATTGCTAGAAGAAGTAATAATAGATGGACAACTGAAATTTTAAACTAGATTCCAAAAGATTGTAAAAGACCCAGAAATAGACCACACGTGAGGTGGATGGATGAAATAAAGTGTGCAGGGGTGATGTGGTGAAGAGAAGCTAATGATCGGAAAAACTGGATTGAACATTGAGAGACCTCCATTGTGCAGTGGATTGATAATGGTTGATGATGATGTTGATACCAACAATAGAGTACAAGACTCTTTATAGAGGTTGAAACTTGTTTAACCTTAACACTTAAGGTAGACTCTAGGAACGATTACAACAGAGAGAGATTTTAACATTAAGACGTATATAGAATACACTCCCCAATGGGACTGATATTGTGGAAATTCTTCTGCTGCTATCCTATTATAATCATTAGAAAATTCCCCACAACAAACAACGACTACCATAATATTTCAGTTCGATAATTTAAGAATCTTAAAATAAGAACACGAACAAAATCACATTAACTTAAAATAATGTGTCCTATTCTATTGTTGTCTCAGGGAACATATGTATTATATTGGAAATTATGATAAGACAATTTGATTGATAATTTAGTAATTGAATCGCAAGAGCGGTTTTACTGGGGTCCAATCATTAAATAAAACCACTTACTACTATAAAACTTTATTAATGTCCTATTAGAAAAAAATAATCCAACTATGATAGGAATAAGCAGACATGAAAATTGACCATTGCTATCTACTTATTAATTTCCTTTAAATAATCTGATCTAATATCCTACGTTTTATTATTATGCTTATCCTAATAGCTATTTATTACTCTAGAATACTCATTTTCTTATAATCATAGCATTGTTATGCAATTATTATCTACAAAATCTAGTTCAATGAAATTCACCTCTTAATTAGTTAGCATCAACCGCTGTAATTAGATCCTTCAGAAATACCGACCTCAATTTTTTTGGGGCAGTAAATTATGACCTGGAATTAGAAGTTATTTTAAATTTTTGATAGAACATATTTCAATTAGATTACAGACTCAGAATGGGACTTTCAATCATACTACTAATTTCTATTATATGATCTCCATTTTATAGTGCTTCAATCGTAATTTCACATGACTCTTCAGGATTCTTTTATATCTGAGAACAATATGATGTCTCATAAAGTTCCTTTTAATATAGTGATCATTTAAGAGCAATTGATGATGGTGTCCATTATCAATCATTAAACATAATTCTTCAAAATACAACATGTAATCAAAATGTGATATATACAACTGTAAGTGGATAATGTACTTTATAGTTATGACCTCGTGATAAATGTGTGTGTAGTTGGTTTTGGAAGGTCAATGAAATTTATGTTATTTTAAATTTACAAAATAATGGCTGCATTTCTTTAACATGGTTCACCATCCAAAGGGCATTATTTTCCACATCCAGCAATTCAGTTTTATATATTTCTGGGTAAATACATAAGTACCTTATATTTATCCGAAGCACACCACAGTTTAAAAAAAAACAAACATCGCGCTATATAAAATAAATACCTTATCTAGTATAACATAGTAATTTTATTATAATGCTAGTGATACATTTAGTATTGTTTTGCATTTTCCATTTGTAAAAAAATTATTTTTAAAATATCTCGCGGCTATTCATTATATCTGTATTTCTTATTTGCAAACTTTGTTACGCTATTCAAGGTATATACTTTTCTAGAAGTCACATTGACTAGTATTTGTTTGTTGATTGCAGTGCATTATTTCCTGTATTAAGTTTTTAGAGATAAATTATTATTTTTATTTCAAGTGATATTTATTTTATCTCGCCATGGTTATGCTTAGGATTAATGGTATTCGTCTTTTATCATTGTGGGATGCATTTGGCTTTTTTGTCATTGCATGATAATTATTGTCTTTGGAGGAGTGAGAATTTCTCTCCCCAATGATAGATATTTTTTCATGAGAGATAATATTTATTATTGTCATTATATTTATCCAATACAGCTGTATCCTGTAACATGATTTTTCTAGTGTTTATATTCCACTTGAATGTGGTGGGACCAAGTCCACCCATTTATTTACCTTAGAGAAGGTGTGTTGGAACATCCAATTATTCTTTTTTATATAGTAATTGGGGCCCTGTGTAACCTTTCCCTCATGAGAATATCTTAGTTTCATTACATCATGTAGGTGAAGTTAATGTGTGCTTTATAATGGTTATTGCAATTGAGAAATTTGTATTTGAAGTATATAGTCAGTTCAGGGACCCTGTTCTATTCATTGTCTATGCATTGTATGGTTGTGCCATTTTGGCAGTTACAATAAAACCAATAAACATAATTTCTTTAAATATAAAATGTAATATTTTATAATAGTATGAAAAAATGTGGATAGATATGTCTATATAATTATATAATTCAATATTTATAAATACAGTAATCAGATATATTTTATAAATTTTATCCACTTAGGAGTGCTTTCAACTATTATCTTAGTCTTTGTCAACTACCACTTTGAAAGGCTAACATTCCCACAATTCTGTGATCTTAACGTTTGCTGCCTGCCTGTTAATTAAGTCATGTTTGAATATAGCTTCTTATTTTTTGTTGTTATTTTTTTCAACATGCAATATTTTAACATTATTGTAATTGAAATTAAAACCATAAATAGGTGTATCATCTTTAAAAATGGATACTGAAAATGTTCAGAAATCGAAACACAATTGTAAAGTAGACAATAATATTTCAGCATCTGTTTTTTTAAGACGATGAGAATAAGTCATGTATTTATGGTTTTGACTTCAATTTTAATAATGTGAAAATATTGCAAATTGAAAAAAATAACAATAAAAGGAAAATAAAGGAAACTATGCTAATATACAAATTCAATCATGACTTAATTAACAGCACATCACGTTAAGCTCACAGAATTTTAGGAAGGTTAGCTTTCCAAAGTGTTAGACGGCAAAGACTAGATAGTCGGAAGACTTCTAAGTGGATAAATTTTTAAAATATAACTGATTGCTTTTTTTTATAAATATTCAATAATATAATTATGTATATTGATGAAATACAGATATTGAATTATATATATATTACAAAATCAATTCAGATGGCACATGAACTAATTTAATAAGCTTATATTAAAAAGTGTTATATATAGAGCTCGCAAATAAGTTCTTAACAAACTTGCCAAAATATCCCCAAACCCAGACTAGTTTTTGCTACTGGCATCGTCAGTGAGGTGCCACGCTATTCAAGCGTTACATTAAAAGTACCAGGACAAGCCCAGTATTTTACATAATGTATAACTATTAAGTAGAAAATATACATTAGATAAAATAATGAGCCTGTCTTGGTATTTTTAATCTAAAGCTTGAATATCCTGGCACCTCAGTGACGGTCGTTAGCAGA
The DNA here is from genome assembly GCA_028023455.1 of Epiperipatus broadwayi. Lineage (NCBI taxonomy): Eukaryota > Metazoa > Onychophora > Udeonychophora > Euonychophora > Peripatidae > Epiperipatus > Epiperipatus broadwayi. The sequence continues at coordinate 101,889 of JAQFVV010000240.1, read as the reverse complement.
AATCAATCTGGGTTGGGGATATTCTGCAAAGTATGTTAAGAGATTAATTTGCGAGCTCTCTATATAGCACATATATTTTTTATTGCTGTCACTATCCAGAAGTAATTTGTCAATGGATTAGTAAGGCCGGTAAATGTTTTTTTAATAAAATATTATGTTGATATATGCAAAAAATGGAGTGTGCTATATATGTGTTTTCTGAAAATTTTTACCATCGTAATGTTTAAATTAAGATAATGTCAGATATTATTTTCTTATCTATGTCATGGTTCATGATCAGTATTATCATGACAATCTGCTACAAATATTCGATTTCTATCAATTAATGGTTAAGTTTGTAATTTTATTTTGTGATTCTATAAATAAAGACTTATTAAAGTTATATATTTTTTTAAAAAAAGCCTTCAATATATGATTATTCTGTAACCATAGAATAACAATCATAATCTGTTTGGAAGCGATTCCATATAATAACAAATTATTATTATTATTATTATTATTATTATTATTATTATTATTATTATTATTATTATTATTATTATTATTATTATTATTATTATTATTATTATTATTATTATTATTATTATTATTATTATTATTATTATTATTATTATTATTATTATTATTATTATTAAGTTTCAACAATAGTAAAGTTTATTGATCCTTTTAGTTACATAGTATTACAATACCATAGCAAGATACATATTGAATCTTACTATTGTCAGTTCAATTTCAAGTTCTACCATATTCATTTTTTAAAAAGTACATATCTATACTGGTAATTTTACACGAGTGTATCTACTTTAGGAATGTTAATTAATCACATTATTGTCCAATATGAGTAATTTCCGTGTAAGTTCTTCATAAGATGAGTTGCAGTCCCCAACCAGAACAGTGGGGCTTGCATTCATGGCAAGAATTGAATTTATATTATAAATTATAGATTCTATCTTTTGCTTTTCTACTGGCATATATACAAGCGCTATATTCATTGTAATTAATTTTGAATCAGTGTTATTATTAGAAGGTTTGAATAAATGTAAAGTATTTTGAAATTTTCAAAAGGACAATCTTGAACAATTACTATTCCAGTTCCTGCAGATGGGGAGGATGAATCTCTGGAACATGCAGAGAAGCCCTGGCCCCTCAGGTAGGTAGCTGGATTTATTGCTGAGCCTGCATATATCTTTGTTTCTAATAATCCTGTTATATGGGCTCGGATTTGATTATCCAATTTGTGACTTTGAAATTTTTATTGATTGCATTAAGTCCTCTGACATTTAAAACAGCAATTTTAAGTTTCATTAATAAATTTTTTTTCTTTGAGTTTAGGAATTCATGTCTTCCTCCTTTTTTTCCTCGATTTCCACTGCATCTTGAAACACCAAGCCACTCTCTTCATTCATTGCTACAGCCCAATTATATATTTCCTGCTAACTGTGAGTATTCTCTTGTTCAATTCTCACCTTTTTATATCTTCTATCTTGCTTTTGTGGATGCCTTGGTTTGCGCCTATCTTCAGTGTGGATTTCTATTTCAGTAGGCAGATCTGGAGTAATAGCCTCCATCATTTCAGCAGATGTTTTCTTAATAATTGTTGGCAATGGTATGACTTTGGTTGAAAGTTTACATCTTCTATCTACATGAGTTATATCTTCAGTTTCAGTCTCAAGTGCCATAATTTGCATGTAGTCCTTATTAACACTCTTTGACTGATTTTGTTGGTCACATTTTATATGGCTTACCTTTGCTGTGATTCTCTTATCCTCTTTTTCATTGTTTAATCTCTCTTGCTCATAGAGCTGAGATGGCCTTTCCTGGTGTTCCATTTTAAGCTTACTTTTATTATTATTATTATCTTGTATGTTGTCCAGTGGCTTATTTTCCACTTTTAAACCAACTAGTTCATGGTAGCCTCAATGTGTTTGATGTGTTTTATGTACTTGTCTTTCATCGCTTCCATTGTATCTTATTTCTGTTTTTTTCTTACTTTGTTTATTATGTTGTATGACATCCAGTTCCTTATTTTTCCCTTTTACGTCATCTAGTTCTGGGTCGCCCTCAATGTGTTTGGTGTGTTTTATTTTCTTGTCTGTGCTTGTTCTATTTTCTGTGGCTTCAATTATATCTTCTTTATCCGGTTGGTTTATTTCTTCACATTTTTATTATTTTTTTTTGCATACTGTCTCTATCTATTTTTAATCTTTGGTGTTCATCAGGTGTATCTTCTATTCCAGTCTCAGATTCCGGTCTTTGATTGTTATCTTGATTTCCTTTTTTTGATTGTTTTTTTTTGCTGAGGCTTTATCTGTTTTGGAGTGACTTCAATTCTTTTGCCTTCTTTTTCAGTGGTTAGTTTGTCTGCCTCAAACAGCTGTGATAGTACTGACTGATCAGCAACTTTCAGCAAACTTTGCTTCTTATTTCTTTGTATGTCATCTATTTGTTTATAATTTTTTGCATGTCACCCATCTCTTGGTCACACTCTTCATGTTTGGTGTATTTTCTCTTCTTATCTGGCCTTGTCTGATTTTCTGTTCTTTCCTTTGCATATACTTTACCTGTCATTTCTGCCCATTTTTTTTATTTTTTGCATGTTATCTATTTCTCGGCCAGTCTCTGGGTGTTTGGGATTTTCTATCTTCTTGTCTGGGTTTGCTTGATCTTCCAGTTGCTCTGTTGTGTATTCTTTAATAAATATTTGCTCTGTTTTAGCTGTTGACTGGTCATTGCTGTTGTGCTTTCTTCCACAGTCTATTACTAGGTGATCTCTACTTCCACACACAAAACATTGTGGCCTAAGCCCTTTAATTTGTATAGTCAGTATTGCTTCCTGATCCATTATTATGCTTGGGATGTCTTCAGGTCTTATGCCTTCATTTATTTTGATCTTGAAATAAAAGCTGTTTGAATAAACTAGTGTAGGCGTGTCTGAGCGATATGTTGGCTTCATGCATATCGGTTGCCCAAAGGGTTTCATTAATTTTGTGAAATCGTGTATATTTTACCCAAAATAGGTATTTTTAATAGTGCCAGTGTGATAGTGTTGCATCTCTCTATCTACAATCACAAGAACATAATTTTCCAAAGTATTAATTTTTTCTTGAAAATCTGTACATTGCGTTTCATTAATGAATTCTACCGCCAGATATCTTGAGTTGGTATGCTCTCCTATTATTATTATTATTATTATTATTATTATTATTATTATTATTATTATTATTATTATTATTATTATTATTATTATTATTATTATTATTATTATTATTATTATTATTATTATTGTTATTATTGTTATTATTATTATTATTATTATTATTATTATTATTATTATTATTATTATAAATAAGCATTTATTTTATAGCGTCTGTATACAATTTGTAATTACATTCATATCGGCCATTCAAGCCAATTGTGCAAATAAATTCTATATCTTGTATTAGTCAGAGGCTATTCATTTATTATTTAACACTCGCAAAGCGTTTGCACAATTGGCGTGAAAGGCCGATATGAATGTAATTATTATTATTATTATTATTATTATTATTATTATTATTGTAAAACAAGTGTAATAGAATAAAAGTATTTAGCAACAGCAGCTGTTTTAGTAACTAAGTTATAGTTAACAAGAATGTCTAACGTTGTAAATAAGCGCTTGATTTAAAGGGGGGTAAGCGAAGATTCTGTTTTATTTTTAGAAATGACTCATATACATCATTGCCTATGTTTTGCAAATGACCGGTAAAATGTTATCTTATAAATTATGTGCAAAGTGAACTAATGTTAATTGTTAATAAATTTGTTTTTATTATTATTGAATTGTAGTCTTCATCTTTATATGGTTTTTTTGGTTCATTAATTCTTAATAATGTAATATAAATCTTTATTCAAATCCGATATACAATACCATTTAGAAATGCAGCTTCAAAACTTGAAAATGCAAAGTTGCATTAGAATGGCTGTTCCAAAGATTGGAATTGAATTAAAATTAAAATTATTCGTCTGATTTTCTTTAAAAATTAAGTTAATTTAAGACTGTATATTGTTTAAATTATTATATCCTTGAGAGTTTTACATTATTTTGAAGATTATTTAAAATTGCATTTATTGACTCTTTTCATTCCTGGTACACGGATGTCACCCTAGTTGAAAACTCTGTTCTTGTAAATGTTAATGTTTCATGCTTGTATTTTTTAAACTTAATATTTATTTAATTATCATGCATATTCTTATTATGATATATTAGGATATATTAACTTATAAAGGAATTGTAGTTCTCCAATAGTCTGCTAGGATATCATTCAGTTATTCAACAATATGAGAAAACAAAATATATTTAATTTGTTTTATTAAGAACGCTAAGATTATTTTATTATTATTACTACTTGATTTTACAATTACCTGAATCATAGTTGTATGACATTTTCAAATCAATTCCCTTGTATTATAAGAGAAGTACAATAACTCTTACAGTTTATTATGCGATTTGTTAGTATTCCTAATATTCATACTCATGTTTCCTTTCTCAATGTATTTTTACCATGTTTTCTAGCAAGCATATTAGTTAAGAAATTGCTTATCGATGACATTTTGTGATTGACTAAATTAATATATCGTGAGAAGCACTCAATATTTTCTGTTGATTTATTGTTGGTCAGATTTTTATCCTCATTATTGTATTTTTGTATTTGTCGTCTATTTCTATACAACTTGATTACTTTTACTTCCTAGTTTCTGGTATGAGTGTTTTCATTATCGCAAGTCTGGGATATTCAAATATACTACAAAAGAAAAAAATATTTTGATTCCCATCAAATATACAATTGATATTGTTGACAATGGTCTTTATATTTTTATCATCCTGTAATGTTAATTTAAATAGGGCTGACAGAGTTTTTTTCTATTACAACGTGCGACAAGATAAATTTCAGTAATGTTAATGTATTTATTATATTTTTAGGAATACAACCAATATGCCCACTTACTAATCATTAATGATCTGTAAGTAACTTATACAAATTTTTCAACAGCAAATGATTCCTTCCCCACACTTTCAAATTATTAGATTAGTTTGCGCGATTACATGTAATATTCATCCTTGATCTTATCAATAAATTATTAGTATTTCCTCAAGATTAGAGTATTCAGTCTTTCTATTATCATTTATAACGTTCTAACTCTACAATATTAACATTTTTCCAAACATCTACATATTCCTCTGAATGACTTTTTATCTTTCTAAACATATCTATTTTCTGAACATTTGACTCACGATTTGTCTCAGAAATAAATTTTGAATCTTAGTGCTTCGAATTTTTTATAACAATTATTTAACGTATTCTTTTTATCTTTGAACTTCATGAAGGAATCTATTACTAAATTTAATAATCCTCATTATTCTTTTTTGTTTGCCAGTTTCCATATTTGTTATCTTCGTTAAAATCATTTTAACTTCATTTATTGTATTTGTGTTTCAACATGGTCTCTATTCGACGGAGATGTGCATAAGAACACTAGTAGTTTTGCCAGAGATTGTCATTTCATGGTTTATGACAATTATTTTGACTATTTATTGTCATATTATGTTTTATTTTACTCCCGTGTTACAAATTTGTTATGAATTCTTGCTGAATCACTTCAGCAATTTCTTCAATTTAAGTAATATTTAGTGCTAAACATGTTAGATTTATGGCAGTCACTTTTATAATTTTGAGATACAGTATATTTTCTATTTTAGTGCACAATGTTATCTATTTCATGCTTTTTTGAACAATATTTTCAAAACTGTATATTTCATGTATATATTTTACATATTGCTATATGTTTTTATATCTTATATGATTTATATCTGCAGTTTTTATTTTATTGTTTTATTTTCTATTTTTTTTATATTATTTATAAACTTTTTTTCAAGTTTAACTTCTTCAATATGACTTTTTTCCACACTTCTGCATCATTGCGCAGTTAATTGCGCATCATCTTACTAGTCAAATATTTTGTATCAGTTCTTAACTCAGAAACGACAAAGATTCTGATAGTTTAATACATTAAATTTAATATTAATTACTTGATAGAGTTTTTTTTATCTAAGTATAATAAATGACAATAAAATATTAAATGAAACAATACTTAATGGATATAACAAGTTTTTTCAAAAAATCTTAAAATACTAACATAGATGATATAAAGCTGAGCACTGATTGTATATATGTATGGCGATAGTAATTTGGACCAACTGATGATTGCTGGTTTAGCATGAAATACCAATATTGGTGATTGTTTATCTTTTCAACATGTGTGCGATCAGGTGGGTCAGCAATATGAGATGGCTGGAGAATTGAGGTTCATGTCAATGTCTCAGTTCGAACCCCACATACATTATATATATATATAGTAACAGAATCTGGGTACAAACCCCGTTACAAGGTAGAGAGTAAATCAGGCTATGTAAGTATGTATGTATGTGTGTGTTATGTTTCATGAGTTGTGTATTTGGAAAGGACCATGTAGCTACACATATATAGTTACATAAATAATAATAATAATAATAATAATAATAATAATAATAATAATAATAATAATAATAATAATAATAATAATAATAATAATAATAATAATAATAATAATAATAATAATAATAATAATAATAATAATAATAATAATAATAATAATAATAATAATAATAATAATAATAATAATAATAATAATAATAATAATAATAATAATAATAGCAGCAGCGGTGATGGGTTACTAATATTAATGTATATATTTTACTTTCTTTCTGTCAGTTACTTTATTCTTATTTTGTGGCATACGTGTATATTGATAAATATTGTGTTGAAGGGGGTAAGAAAAATGAATAAAATCAAGAGATTTTCAAATATTTTAAAATATGAAGAAAAAAAAGAAAGGAATTTTGTTTACCTTCCATGAATCAATTAGTCGAATGGACTGTCTTGTTATTAAAATGGATATAGTTAATAGTTGGTTGTTTCATTTAAATTAATATATTATCAAGCTTCAAAAATTTGTGGAAATGATTTTTGTGTTAGCTAAAAGAAAAGAACAGGCCGAATGTCCATTAAGAAATTAAATTCTTGAGGATCGTATTGTCTAATTATCAAGGTGAACAACAAAGCATAGTTAGAGGGAATTTCCCAAAAATAGCAAAAGTTAAGACCAAGTTGCTAAGTGGTTTTTCTTTTGGTCGAGTACTGGGTAAAAAGGTTTTTGGCTAAAGATAAAAATACATAAAACATTGTTGAGAGGGAGGGCATTTAGTTTTTGGCAGTTGGCTATTGAATATTGCAGAGAGAAGGTAGAAGGCAATATGTGGCAAAAAGAAGAGATTTATAAAAATCATTGGTACTTGTGTATAATTCAACCGATGACGTATTACCCTGAAGGCATATCAGTCTAATCTTGTGATTTTTAAGATAACGTCTCCAAATGATCTGCGGACACATGTAATCACTAAAATGTGTCCGCAGATCACATGAACACGGTATGTTAAAAATTGCAAGATTAGACTGATATGCCTTCAGGGTAATACGTCATCAGTTGAATGATCCAGGTCACATGCTAAAAAATATTCAAAAATGAAAAATATCTGATGCAGGTCAGGCAAATACTAAAAAAAAAATGTACATACATGCATCAAAATATTATTCTCAATTTTAAAATACAACAGCACGTAGCGCTGGAATTGGCGGGGGGGTCTCCGGATGTTTTTGTCAGGCCGCAGGCCCAGCATACACATATATCAGACATTGTATTACTGTCATAGCTGTATGATATAATTCAGAAATTAAAAATAAAATTAAAACATAATTCAATGTAAGTTTGAGAATTGTAGAAATATTAACAAATATTTTTTGTAAATAAGTTTTAGAATTGTAGAAATATTAACAAAAACTTTTTGTAAATTTTAAATAAACACCTAAATAAAAAAGACCGCAATCTAATGCAAATCTGGTATTAATGGCACCACACTTTTACATGCATTTTGTAATTTTAAAAATGTACTGCATATTGCAAAATTGATTTAAAAAATTATTTCAAATTATTTACACATTAGTTTTTGTAAATTTAAAATAAACAAATGAAACACTTTACCCGAATTAATGCGAATTTGGCATTAATGGCGTCCTTGTTATCACATGCATTTGATAATGTATATTCCAAATTTGTTTTAAAAAATTATTGAAAATTATTTACACATTAAACGTAATTCAATGTAAGTTTGAGAATTGTAGAAATATTAACAAATATTTTTTGTAAATAAGTTTGAGAATTGTAGAAATATTAACAAAAACTTTTTGTAAATTTTAAATAAACACCTAAATAAAAAAGACGCGATCTAATGCAAATCTGGTATTAATGGCGTCCAGAAAACGCCACACTTTTACATGCATTTGGTAATTTTTAAAATGTACTGCATATTGCAAAATTGATTTAAAAAATTATTTCAAATTATTTACACATTAAAAATGTAATGTAGAAATATTAACAAAAAGTTTTTGTAAATTTAAAATAAATAAAACACTTTACCCGAATTAATGCAAATCTGGCATTAATGGCGTCCTTGTTATCACATGCATTTGTTAATGTATATTCCAAATTTGTTTTAAAAAATTATTGAAAATTATTTACACATTAAACGTAATTGAATGTAAGATTCAGAATTGTAGAAATATTAACTAAAAATTTTTGTAAATTTAAAATAAACAGATGAATAAAAAACACTTTACCGGAGAATAATGTAATTCAATGTAAGTTTGATAATTGTAGAAATATTAACAAAAAATTTTTGTAAATTTAAAATAAACAGATAAATAAAACACTTTACCCAAATTAACAGCTCAAATGAGTAACTGTGATGCTGTGGATAGCAAAATCGCAATAGACAGAAAAATCAAAAAATTTCCCAAACCTCTTGTAAATCTCGTGGGTGAAAAAAAAATTGACTCTCTGATGGATTAATCACGCCAGTCACTTGGTTACCATGACAACGTTGTCATGCAAAAAACGTCGATGTCTACCGGAAGGGAATTCTGTAAGTCAAAAACGTCATCGGTTGAATTATACACAAGTACCAAATCATTTTTGACCCCCCAAAAAAAGAAAAGATATAAAGGAAACTCCATGAAAGGCATGGGGTAACGTTCTGATCTTGCTGGGGGTCTATGTTAGAAACCAGCTCCTTCTGTACCTTCAGGGCCACACAAGATATTAAGAGACAGATTTCCCTAAATATTATATAAAAAAGAAAAAGTTACAAAACATACGATGACGAATGACGCCGCTAGACAGATCTGTCATGGAACGATGAACTTGTTAATTCAAATCCTGAATTAAAAGACCAAATGGACTCATAATTTATCCACATTAACCCAAGGAATTGGAATGAAGGTAAAAGAATTGATAAACACAAAGAGTGCACTCGGAAACATTTACTTTAAATTCAGAAGACTTGTCAAAGCAGCGGTAAATATATTTGCTATTATTTTCAGTCTTTAAATACACAAAAATCAAATAGTGTGATAACTTAATACGTATTTCGCTTCATAGATTTTATTCTTTAACTATAACATCCTGTAAACAGAATATTATGTCATATACATGTGTGTGCCACTTTATAAATATCTTCAAATAAACATAAATAGATTTTAAGTTTAACAAAAAAATTTTTTTATTTTTGTTTGTGTATTTCTCTCTTTTACATTTTATTATATTTTTTTTCTTGGTTTGGAATATGTATTGTATGTTTTGAAATAGATTCCATTATTCCTTTCCTAAGAGTGTGTGTTGATATATGTTTGTTAATTCTAGGGAACAAATGTGTTAGATAAAGGTAAAACAAAAGGAAAGAGAGAGATTTTAATTCACCGGCCGTTTTTGCTCTGACGTTACGCCATCACCCCTGAACATAATCTATTATAAACTGGGCAAAATTAAAATTTACTGAGTTAATTTACTGTGAACTAATTCTACAATTCTTTTTAAATAGCAAGATTGGCGCTTGGCCATAGCCCATAAATGTGAACATTTGCACAGTGAGAGAGTGAGTTAAATTTGGGAGTGACCAACTTATTAGTTTACATACATCCATGTTTGTATTTATCAGCCAAATCCCTTTCCCTCATCCTTTGAATGATCAAATATTAGGACAACTTCACAATAAGAGAGTCTAACTCAGAAGATGAGAAAATTTTGTATGGGAGGGGATGGTCGAAGTTATAAATATTATGAGTGCGCAGGCATGCCAATTCACCCTCTGGAAAGAAATGCACAATCAGAAGAAATCAAATCTCAATAACTAGCTAATATTGAAACGGTTACACCTTGTTCACCTATTATCTTCGATAATAGTATATATTTGTTGTACTCAGATGGCGTGTATTTCTTAAAATTTTAAAAACTTTGTGCTTATAATATAGCAGGGTATGTGCGTATATAAACGTCCTATTAATATAAAATTACAGTCTCAAATATTTATATACGAGCATATTCTGTTAGATTTGTTAAAACTGAAATAAACATAACTGTATAATTAAAATTTATCTATATAGCAGCATAATAAGTTAAATTTATAATATTACTTATTTTTCAATATTCTTTCTAAATAATTATTAAAGTCAGTATTCATTTTGACTAATTCCAAGTTTTCAATTCTTTTGTTTGCTTAAAATTACAAGCAGAAAGTTTTATCAGTTTTAATACTTCATTCTAAAAATAAATCTTTGGCTAAAATTTGACCTATTTAAAAATTATAACCAAGACCAATTATAATATTCAGTCAGGCAAAAATCTATACAAAAATCTATACAAATTGCTTGTGACCATTCTCTTGAAAATATATCTTTTAACCATGACGTCAATTAAAACAATAGAGTCTTACCAAGTCCAGATTTAGATATACTTAATATTTTTACTAACTGGATATTTGGTTAAAGGCTAGTTTGAACTAGTCATCTTGTGATGTGGCATGACTCGAAGTAGGAGGTTACTACTGTCAAAATATAGCATAAAAAGGGGCCCAAATACCCACCAAGCCTCTTCCATCATCTATCATCATCCTCTTAAGTTTTTGCTGTTGCTGTGAAAATTATATTTGCTGCCAAAATTATTTCCGAAGACCACAGAGCTGAAGTTCAGTAAGAAAACTGTTTTTGCTGTTTTAGAAAGCTGAACCTTAGAAAACTACCATCCCAGCTGCTACCAAGATGACTGTTGGCTAGAAGACAAAGAGACAGCCGTTTGCTCTTCCACGGGTGGCTACCGATGTGAGAAAACCTCCACCATGCCCATCACAGTAAGAAAGAAGCTGTACCTGAGAGACCAGGGAGTTCCTGACCAGAGAAATGGGGAAAGCTGCCACAGAGATAAATTTGCTGAGCTACATCCAGACTAAAACCTAAGAGAAGCCCAGCCTGACTGAATATAGTGAGAAGCACATGGAAACAATGCCTTAAAAGAGACTTTGCGGGTAAATCCTCTCTGACAAGTATTAAATCTCATAAGTAAAACGTATTCTAAATGAAAGCTAGCTAACTAAATCACATAATTAATTATATTTTCTAAACGTTCAATTAAAATGTTTATCTTAAATCTGTTTAAATCTTAGAACACTCTTCAAATTCTTGCTTGATCATTAAAAATTTAAAGTAGTCGTTGATCATTAATACTTTTAAATAATCCTAAACATCTAGTTTCTATAAAACATACAAGAAATTCATTTCTAAATTATAAATCTTATTGATTGTTTATGCAATTTATTCTTATGTCATCTATTTATAGTTTTACGTTCACGTTTATTGATTTATGCTGTGTTTTTATCAGAATGGAGTCTTGTGTGTTAATAAATTATCAGGGGAGAGGAGTGAGTAATCACTCTTAGTATACCAGAGTATTGCGATATACAGAATATAGTCAGGACTCCTTTCTGAAATAAAACTAATATTTGTGCTAGAGCGAATAGGTTTTATAATGTCCGAATAAGTTATTTAAAATGTTTTTGCTAAAGTTATTTAAATGTATATTTTGCTTATATTATTTAAGACGCATTTTTTCTTGAGTTAGCTAAAATGAAAATGTTTACTAAAGTTAGTTAAAACGTATATATTCCGTATATTATTTAAAACTCAGATTGTGCCCAGATTAATTAAGAATTATATTTTGTGTAAATGATAAAATATGTATTTTGCCAGTTATCTGAAAAAGTATATTTTATGCAAGCTATTTAAAATGTAGGTTTGCATTTGCTATTCAAAACATTTTGCATTATTAGTAAGGTCTATTTTGACGAATTATTTAAGATGAGTAATTTAATTAAAATCAATAATTTGCGTGAGCTATTTTATAACTCTTATTTTATTATTTAAAAATCAGTTTATATTAGATGTAGTTATACTACATATAACTAATGTTCCCAGTTCTAAAAATTTCAAGTTTGTTTACTTAGAGAATAAATAGCTATGCAGATAACGGTAAATCAGATTCTCATTATCGCTATTATTTTATAATTTAATCTCATTTATGAACTGACCGGTGGTAGTGGCACTAACGAAGCTAAGATTTTGGCATAATTAATTTATAAAATATTAATTTAGCATTGCGAATGTATTGCTAATTTGCATAAATATGCATATCTACTTGCTATGTATAATGGCCCATCGCAAGATTGTTCCATGTCCAGCCACGCCTCGAAAGTTTAGGCAACTGCAACAATTCTTTGTATTTCATCAAGTCACGCCTCGAAAGTTTAGGCAAATGTGACAGTTACTCGTACTTAATGAAACCAAAGTGTTTCCACAAGGCTCATAAGCCATTCTTCTGTTCACTTAATTAAAAGGCCCCTTCCATTATAGCAAGCAGAGCGGTTAGGGAACCGTTTACTAGGTAATAAACCCCATTAAGAATGCATTCAAGTCGCACTTAACTGATACTCTAGTTTCTAACGCACTAGAATCTAACGTTCCAATGCCATCAAGTCTCAGTTCCACTTTCCTAGAAAGTACTTCGGCTTTGATCCAATCTAGAGTCTGATTTAATGTGTTTACCTGTATAACAATTATATATCACAAAAATGTCTATAATATGATTTTGAATATATTTATGATATAATTTTAAACTTCATAATTATAATATAATCTTAAACTTAGTAACAATGATATAATCTTAAACCAATAATCTCTATCATTTATTCCTCAATCACTCACTCTAGCTAGCTATCACTGATTTCCAATATATAAAACTTAGCGTGAATTAAGACATGAAAGATGACATAAGCTTATTAAAAAGTCAATTTCTTTGGTATTATTTTATAACGTAAGCTTATTAAAAATCCATTGCTTTGTAATATTATTTTATAACCCTGAGAATCCACTCATTGTTTTGTAATATTATTTTATAACTCTTGAGAATTCACTCAATGCCTTGAGATATTATTTTATAACCTTGAGAATCCACGCATTTCTTTGTAATATTATTTGATAACCTAGAGAATCGACTCATCGCTTTGTAATATTATTTTATAACCCTGAGAATCCACTCATTTCTTTGTATTATTATTTTATAACCCTAGTATTCACTCACCTGCATGTCAGCTAGCTATACACGACTTACTATGCTTTAGTATTTATTAAATGTTATATTGAATTTATGAAATATAAATTTGTCTCACTCTCATTACTTGCTCATTATCTTATGAATCCCTAGTTAAGTTTTAAAATAGAATATGTAATAGGGGGAAATGTCTCATGTTTTACTGCTTTGCTATTGCTGGAACATGATTAAAGAGATATCGAGTGTAACCTCAGGCATGTCATTCGTGATGGGTTGACTTGGAAGCACAAATGAGAGAGTTAAGGTATGATCAGATGTAGGGTATTACTATCCCGATTTGGTCAGCATTTGGTTCTCTGACTTGGACTCTCAATCTGTTGAGGAAATGTACAAACCTGACCGTTACATAGATATATTTTTTCCCAGAGTTAGCGACCCAATGTGTGTCTTAGACTAAGTACACAACCCTGAGTAGAGTATTATCTTTTTTCATTCCAAATATCATTACAGTATGACAAAAATATGTATAAATTAAACAAAACAACTCATAATCTAGTATTATAGTTGATAAATAATTGAGTTTGTAAGTAATTTAAATAAATTGGTGATTCAGAAAGGGATGAGCAAGAGAATGATCAAGCAAGAAAAATATATATAAATACACAAATGATCAGGCAAGAAATAGAAATACACGCCTACTAGAAAAAAAAATTTTATATTTTAAGGGAGAAACCACAGGTGGCAAGACAGAAGCTGGGTGAGTCTGAAAATTTAATTTATTATTTAGATGTGCTTATTATATATTTAATCATAATATTCAAATGTATCAGGTAGCAAATAAAAAGGAAAAATGGGCAAAGAAGAAGGAGTGATTGAGGTAATGATAGGTAGTCAGTTCTGGGGGAGTAGACGGCGAGTCAGCTGTCAGATATAAAAATAAAAATAGACCAAAGAAAATATAAATATATATAGAAAATAAAATGGAAGTTGAAAGAAAAGAAAAGGGACATAGCAAAAAGCAGGAAGTAGTAGATGAGGAAATCAGCATAGGAACATTAATGAAATATATGAAAGAAAAGGAAAGAAGAGATAGAGAAGAAAATGAAAAAGATAAGGAGGAAAGTAAGAGAGAGAATGAGGAGATGCTTCTCTATGTAGGAAAAATATTTGAGAGCAAGGAATAAAAGATAGGACAGCAATTACAAGCTCTAGAAGAAGGAATGGGAAGATTAGTCATGAAATATAAAAGGCAAATTGAGGAAACCCAGAGAGAGTACGAGGGGCTTTTGGAGGTATGGGAAAAATGAATGGAAACTAGCTTGAGGACAGTAAAATGGGAGTTTCTCACTGTAAGAAGTAAGTTAGAAAGACAGGGAGAGCTTCTGCATAACGAGATACAGGATATAAGACAAGAAACAGAGAAAAAAGTGGAAGGCATAGAAAGTGCATTAGAAATAGTTCATAGAGGGACAAAGGAAGAAAGAGTAGACATAGTAGAAGAGATACAGGTGTTGCAAGAGAGAATGAACAGGGTAGAAAAGGAACAGAAAGGGATAATATGGGTAGAAGATAAAGAGTTACCACCAAAAAGAATAAAGTCAGCTAGTAGAGCCAGTGCGAAGTAGAGGAAGTTGAAAATAGAATCATAGAAAGAGAAGTCAGAGTGGAAGATAAGGGGCTCCTAGAGACAGAAATAAAAGAAGTAGAGGATAGGACAGTACAAAGAGAAGTTAGAGTGGAAGATAAAAACCCACCAGAAATGGAAATAAAAGTAGATTCTAAATTCCATGCTGAAATTCAAGTAGCCAAGGTAGAAAACTAAGAAAGTTGGCAGAGCAATACAAAAAGCAGAGGAGAGCATCTTAAGGAAGAGGTGAACAAAGAACATATGAAGGGAGTCATGATGGAGCAACAATAGCTTCAATACATTCTAAATTCCATAGAGAACCCAAAGTCAAACCCTTGGGAGAAAATAAAAAGATTGTTCAATATTATGGGAAGGGACCTTGTAACTCAGAATATAAATAAGAATGAGCCCTAGGGGTTCCCACCGCTCAGACTTCATTTTGGTAAAAATTGCCCACCCATAATTCTCTTACTATTAAACATAGACAGTGAAACAAGGGACCACCGGAATGAAGAACAGGCTTGAATACACTGGAAATGTGCAGAAAAGCATAAGAAAAGAAAACAGAATTCAACTTGCCAGTTCGAAGTGGGGGACCGAGTTTGGGTGAAAGATAAGCCTCCAAATAACGGATCTTTATCCAAGAACCGAAAATTTTACCCACTCTACAAAGGGCCAGACCAGCTAAAGGAAATCTGGGGGAAACTACTGTTAGATGGCATAAAGTAGGATGCAGAAAACTTGAAACCATGCTTATTAAACTACCAGAGTAGAAGTTATCTTAGAGCAAGTTGTAGGGAAGATATTTGGGTTTTTGGTTTATCGAAAATTTAGTTTACCTATTTAACCGTATTTATTTATTTGTAACCCATATTTATAACCTATAGTAATCATTATTATCTTATTCATTCGTTTATTCATTTATATAGAGCGAGAGTAATTTGAAGTATTTATTTAATCATTTAGTCATATTTGTAATATATAGTAAAAAAGTTAAACATTAGAATTAGGTTACCTTATTTATTCCATTTATAATCTTATTTAATCTTATTACTAAAAATTATATAGCGTCAGAATAATCAGAAATTATATTATCTTAGTTAAACATATTTATATATTTAATAATTATATTATGTTACTTAATTATATTCAACTATGCTAGAGCAGGGGGGTTGGCGTATTAGCTGCTTGCATGACCAGAAAAGGAAAGGGTAGATTGAAGAAAGTTGACCAGATTAGTAAAAGTATATATAAAAGTTGTATAGAATCACTAAAAAAAAAAAACGAGCTACAAAAAAAAAGAGAATAGAGGGAGTAGAAAGGTCTTTTTTTTATTATTTTTTTTGTCTGAGAATGGATTGCCATGAAACGATTACACCTTGTTTCACCTATTATCTTCGATAATAGTATATATTTGTTGTACTCAGATGGTGTGTATTTCTTAAAATTTTAAAAACTTTGTTAATATAGCAGGGTATGTGTGTATATAATCGTCCTACTAATATAAAATTCCAGTCTCAAATATTTATATACGAGCATACTCTGTTAGATTTGTTAAAACTGAAATAAACATAACTGTATAATTAAAATTTATCTATATAGCAGCATAATAAGTTAAATTTATAATATTACTTATTTTTCAATATTCTTTCTAAATAATTATTTAAGTCAGTGTTCGTTTTGACTAATTCCAAGTTTTCAATTCTTTTGTTTGCTTAAAATTACAAGCAGAAAGTTTTATCAGTTTTAACACTTCGTTCTAAAAATAAATCTTTGGCTAAAATTTGACCTATTTAAAAATTATAACCAAGACCAATTATAATATTCAGTCAGGCATAAATCTATACAAAAATCTATACAAATTGCTTGTGACCATTCTCTTGAAAATATATCTTTTAACCATGACGTCAATTAAAACAATAGAGTCTTACCAAGTCCAGATTTAGATATACTTAATATTTTTACTAACTGGATATTTGGTTAAAGGCTAGTTTGAACTAGTCATCTTGTGATGTGGCATGACTCGAAGTAGGAGGTTACTACTGTCAAAAATATAGCGTAAAAAGGGGCCCAAATAGTCACCAAGCCTCTTCCATCATCTATCATCATCCGTCTTAAGTTTTTGCTGTTGCTGTGAAAATTATATTTGCTGCTGAAATTATTTCCGAAGACCACAGAGCTGAAGTTCAGTAAGAAAGCTGTTTCTGCCATTTTAGAAAGCTGAACCTTAGAAAACTACCATCCCAGCTGCTACCAAGATGACCGTTGGCTAGAAGACAAAGAGACAGCCGTTTGCTTTTCCACGGGCAGCTACTGATGTGAGAAAACCTCCACCATGCCCATCACAGTAAGAAAGAAGCTGTACCTGAGAGACCAGGGAGTTTCTGACCAGAGAAATGGGGAAAGCTGCCACAGAGATAAATTTGCGAGCTACATCCAGACTAAATCCTAAGAGAAGCCCAGCTGACTGAATATAGAGAGAAGCACATGGAAACAATGCCTTAAAAGAGACTTTGCCAGTAAATCCTTTCTGACAAGTATTAAATCTCATAAGTAAAACATATTCTAAATGAAAGCTAGCTAACTAAATCACATAATTAATTATATTTTCTAAATGTTCAATTAAAATGTTTATCTTAAATCTGTTTAAATCTTAGAACACTCTTCAAATTCTTCCTTGATCATTAATAATTTTGAGTAGTTGTTGATCATTAATAATTTTAAATAATCCTAAACATCTAGTTTCTATAAAACATACAAGAAATTCATTTCTAAATTATAAATCTTATTGATTGTTTATTCAATTTATTCTTATGTCATCTATCTATAGTTTTACATTCATGTTTATTGATTTATGCTGTTTTTATCAGAACGGAGTCTTGTGTGTTAATAAATTATCGGGGGAGGGGAGTGAGTAATCACTTTTAGTATACCAGAGTATTGCGATATAAAGAATATAGTCAGGACTCCTTTCTGAAATAAAACAAATATTTGTGCTAGAGTGAATTGGTTTTATAATGTCCGAATAAGTTATTTAAAATGTTTTTGCTAAAGTTATTTAAATGTATATTTTGCTTATATTATTTAAGATGCATCTTTTCTCGAGTTAGCTAAAATGAAAATGTTTACTAAAGTTAGTTAAAACGTATATATTCCATATATTATTTACAACTAAGATTGTGCCCATATTAATTAAGAATTATATTTTGCGTAAATGATAAAATATGTATTTTGCCAGTTATCTGAAAAAGTATATTTTAGGCAAGCTATTTAAAATGGAGGTTTGCATTTGCTATTCAAAACATTTTGCATTATTAGTAAGGTCTATTTTGATGAATTATTTAAGATGAGTAATTGAATTAAAATCAATAATTTGCGTGAGCTATTTTATAACTCTTATTTTATTATTTAAAAATCAGTTTATATTAGATGTAGTTATACTACATATAACTAATGTTCCCAGTTCTAAAAATCTCAAGTTTGTTTAGTTAGAGAATAAATAGCTATGCAGATAACCATAAATCAGATTCTCATTATCGCTGTTATTTTATAATTTAATCTCATTTATGAACTGACCGGTGGTAGTGGCACTGAAGAAGCTAAGATTTTGGCGTAATTAATTTATAAAATATTAATTTAGCGTTGTGAATGTATTGCTAATTTGCATAAATATGCATATCTACTTGCTATGTATAATGGCCCATCGCAAGATTGTTCCACGTCCAGCCACGCCTCGAAAGTTTAGGCAACTGCGACAATTCTTCGTATTTCATCAAGTCACGCCTCGAAAGTTTAGGCAAATGTGACAGTTACTCGTACTTAATGGAACCAAAGCGTTTCCACAAGGCTCATAAGCCATTCTTCTGTTCACTTAATTAAAAGGCCTCTTCCATTATAGCAAGCAGATCGGTTAGGGAACTCTTTACTAGGTAATAAACCCTATTAAGAATGCATTCTAGTCGCACTTAACTGATACTCTAGTTTCTAACGTACTAGAATCTAACGTTCCACTGCCATCATGTCTCAGTTCCACTTCCCTAGAAAGTACTTCGACTTTGATCCAATCTAGAGTCTGATTTAATGTGTTTACCTGTATAACAATTATATATCACTCAAATGTCTATAATATGATTTTGGAATATATTTATGATATAATTTTAAACTTCGTAATTATAATATAATCTTAAACTTAGTAACAATGATATAATCTTAAACCAATAATCTCTATCATTTATTCCTCAATCGATCACTCTAGCTAGCTATAACTGATTTCCAATATATAAAACATAGCGTGAATTAAGACATGAAAGATGACATAAGCTTATTAAAAAGTCAATTTCTTTGATATTATTTTATAACATAAGCTTATTAAAAGTCCTTTGCTTTGTAATATTGTTTTATACCTGAGAATTCACTCAATGCATTGTAATATTATCGTATAACCCTGAGAATCCATGCATTTCTTTGTAATATTATTTGATAACCTAGAGAATCCACTCATTGCTTTGTAATATTATTTTATAACCCTGAGAATCCACTCAATGCCTTGAGATATTATTTTATAACTTTGAGAATCCACACATTTCTTTGTAATATTATTTAATAACCTAGAGAATCCACTCATTGATTTGTAATATTATTTTATAACCCTGAGAATCCAATCATTTCTTTGTGTTATTATTTTATAACCCTAGTTTTCACTCATCTGCGTGTGAGCTAGCTATACATCACTTACTATGCTTTAGTATTTATTAAATGTTGTATTAAATTTATGAAATATAAATTTGTCTCAGTCTAATTACTTGCTCATTATCTTATGAATCACTAGTTAAGTTTTAAAATAGAATATGTAATAGGGGGAAATGTCTCATGTTTCACTGCTTTGCTATTGCTGGAACGCGATTAACGAGATATCGAGTGTAATCTCAGGCATGTCATTCGTGATGGGTTGACTTGGAAGCACAAGTGAGAGAGTTAAGATATGATCGGACATAGTGTATTACTATCCCAACTTGGTCAGCTTTTGGTTCTCTGACTTGGACTCTCAATCTGTTGAGCAAATGTACAAACCTGACCGTTACAATATATATAATATAAACAGAATAAACAATAAATATAAAGTAAAGTATATGAAGGAAAGTGCAAGAATGGAGAGCGGTGGGCTGAATACAGCCAAAAGATATAGTAGGCGCATTGATTAAAAAAAAATTTTTTTTTAAATACAGGATTCGTGGCATACATATATATATATTTTTAGAAGAAGAAAAAGAAAAACGAAGAGAAAAATATGGTAAAACAAATAGTGGAGAAATAAAACTTTGAAGTAGAAAATCAGATATATATATATATATATTCTAACCTGACCTATGTGTAGCTCCACTACACATCATGCCAACCACGTTGGGGGCCATAATCTAACCTCAAACTATGTGTAGCTCCACTACACATCATGCCAACCACGTTGGGGGCCATAATCTAACCTTGCTCTCATGCATCTTCACTTCAAAAATAATATATGATATAAAATAAAACGGGTTCTATCTCAGTTAATAATTAAAATATTCAGCATTAAAATTAAAATATTTCACTAGCTCAAATTTAAAATACGAAGAAGGTTCAGTTTATAAAAATAAATTAAATAAATATTTAATATTTTCATGAGACTTGAAGTGAAAATACAGGTGACAAAATAGATTACATTGAGCCAATATCCTACAGGATACTACCTCAGTGGCATAAGAACACCATCCCCCCTTATTACTATTTCAAATAACAAACTCATAGTATTCTTATGACTTTAATAACTTCTACTCACTAAGATTAAACTAATAATTAAGTCTTAATCTTCTATTTGTAATAATCTAGCTCAATAAAATATCTCAGGTTCATAAAGTTTATTCTAAATTTAAAAATACGGTAGTAAAATATGAGAAGGGATTTTATGTCATAATCTACTACACTAAAACTAATAATAATAAATAACAGTAATAATATTCTTCATTGTTTAAGTAATTCTGTATATCTTTTCTTTTTTACTATAATTTTATTACCATAATAAAATAATGAAATAATATAATATGATCTTATATCTTCATGTAATGATATAATAAATACATGGTAGCATTTTAATAATCTAACAAACAAAATATGTGTGGCAACTGATAGCGTATAATTTAATATAATATTGTGATAGCTGATTTATAACCAATAAAATAATGGAAGATTATGATTATTTAATTATAATGAATACCAATAAAATATTTGAAATTCTTAAAATAATTCTTTATTTATCTTTTTGTGCAAAATTATATATTTGTTTCGATTATTATGCATATATCGTGATTTCATGCAGCGATGTGAAGAAATAAATAACTCGGACACAAAATTTTTGAAATAACAAAATTTAACAAAGTTTATTACTAACAACAAATAAATAAACAATTTATTTACACTATTTACAGTGGATATCCTTAGCTTTTTTACTTTACAGTTTGATCTACCGCGTTATAAAAAAAATAATTTATATTTCAATTATATCTTTATTGAGATTTAGAACAAATTTTAAAAAAAATGTTACTATTTGGTTTCTCATTATGGTTAACTTATTACAAATATATTTATCTACTTTATTAGCAACAGCATTTTATCCTTAATATTATTAAACTATCTTATTTTTAAAAAAATTCATACTTAGAAAACATTCTATAGAAAACAAAATTTTATAATGAGTATGGATTTCTCAAAATATTTAAAAATTTCATCTTGCAAAGTCAAAGATGTTACACAAAATATTATCCAAAATTCAGTACTAGATTTTAGTATTTATCACACGTTTACTAATCATAATATTCTTATTTAAGCCTTACTTTAGTATGATATAAGTGTAATCATCTATATATTTATATTAATAAATAAACAAAAAATATACTATGCATATTGTTTACATAATTTACTTTGTACTATTGTATTTTAAAAAAATATGCAATACTTATTTTTCTCTTAAAAAAATATTACTAAAGCATTTAAAATTATTATCACTTTAAAGAAAATATCTTTGTTTAGATACCTTATTTTAAAAAAAGTTTATATTTCATTTCCGAAATAAAATTCAAAATATATTCTATGATTCTTTTCTTTCCTTAGGATACTTTGGATCTTCAATTTTAAGTTATAACGTCCTATTCCTTCTAAGCAAATAAATCAATCTTATACAAAATGATAGCATAACCTAAGTTCTAAATTATTTATCATTTATCTTAAACATATCTTACTGAATGATGCAGTTACATAAAATAAAGATAGTGAAAACAGATGCATAGGATTAAGGAAGAAAGGTAGAGTATTACTCTTAACATATCTCAAAATCATGGCACAGTGCGAAGAGGTATGACATTTACCTGCCTAACATCCTCTAGTACATGGACGATGTTAAAGCTATTTCTTCAGCTTTATTAGAACATCAAATATTTAAAGAAATATAAACACTGTCCAAATAAAATGTGTATCAGTCATAGGGCTTTGTTAACTATGCTGATATTCACATAAAGACTAAATATTATTTCCATTCCTTATAACATCCTATTTCTTAAAACATCATCTTGGTTTCCTGTTCACTAAGTACTTCCAAGCCACTATCTCAACATTATTTCTCAAGATTTTCCACATCTTACATCAATAAATAACTATCTGCATTTACAAAACAATAAATAAAATTCATTAATAGTTAAACAATCTAGCTCTTCCACAAGAAAAGTCTGCTTGCTTCATTATTCTATATGTTTAATCATATACAATCTACTTAGACAATATTTGAATATCCAATAACATGAAAGTTCTAAAAGAATCACATAATTATTTGTTATTATGTTGGATTATATCACTAATATATATAAAAAAATAATCGCCGTATGCATATTTTCAAATCAATCCTATCTCATAATGTTTTTTTTTAAATGTTGTATGAAAATGCGTTACATATAATTAAAACTTTTACACTTCATTCTTCCAATTTATGGATAATCTAAAGAAAACAAAAAAAATATATACACTATAAATTATCAATAGTTATTATTATTACCAATAACCTTCATCTAGTCATCGTATTCAGTAGGCTTCCTTTATCCACTTGAGCATTGCAGATATAAAAAAAATTTCACACCCATACACTTTATATTAAAATATTTGTAGCTAAATTATTAGATTGTTATATTATAAAATTTTAATATTAATAAATTAATGTTTTTATGTTTTTCCTAATCTTATATAAAAATTTAGATTTAAACTAGGTTAACAAAATAAAAGGAATCAAAAATATAATTACATATTTTCTTGATGATAGTTCCTGATAAGTCCAAAATGTTTATTATTTTCTCTAGAGTTTTTAAAAATGTTCTCCTCCAAGCATGTTAAAGTTTAAAATAAAATAATTATTAATCCATTTAATAAAATTTATAGAAAATAATCATTGGTTTTAGTATTTAGGACGATAATTATTAAATCATAATATTAATTAATCCCGTGAAGCTTCTTAATCTTCTCTACCAATATTCTCTGTGTATCCGATGCATCAATCCATCTAATTTAACTTTAAAAATATTCGATAAACCTTTAAATACTATTTGTATTTCCATGGATCCATCTTTTATTCAACTATGTGTTCACTTTTTTATATATGTTTCCTTCTTGGTACATTTAAATTTCCGTTTGGTATTTTTTTATAAATCTCTTTTAAAAATAAAAAAAAACTTCAAGTACTTTTAAACAAATCTTTTCTAAATACATTTTTAAATAATTCTAAGAACGGATATTTTAATATCAAAAAAACTCTTCTGTAATATATTTTCCTGGGTTCTTTCTTTAATTCTTGAAAATATTTTTAAAAAATGTTATCTTCAGAAAGTATATAACATTTTACTCCTTTGAATATCATATTATATAAACGATTTATAAGATATATTTGTCTTATTACTACTTTTAAAAAAAAAAATCTTGGATCAGCTTATAAATAATGTTTCAATACATTTTTTTAAGACTCCGTATAATGTCCGAGCTGTGGTTTTTTTATGTACCAGAACAGTTCTTCGGTGAAGTATTAATAAAGCTGTATCAATAAATATTTCAAATATTTTTTCAGCCTTACAACTTATATCCATTTTATTTCATAGTATATCCATCCTTTATTGCGAAGTTTAGGTTAAACTTTTAGATAAAATACGACTGATAAAGGAACTTTAAAAAAATCTAACAAAGCATGTTAAACAAAATTATTAAAATATTTTTTAGTTTACACTCTCTTTTTTGCAAGTTACTTTTAAAATATTAATTAGTTTTTGTAAATAAGTTATGAGAGAGCGCTAAAATTGACTAAAATAATAATTTTAAAATACTATCTCTTTGATAGCATATTTTTAGTTTATAGTAGAATTAAATTTCAAAATTAGAAATTATGACGTAATAAAATTTAAAAAATATTATTTAAAATTCCACTTTTACTTCAATTATTATTTTATTAAAACTATTTAAACATTTAAAATAACTTCTAATATAACTTTTAATAACTTATTCCATTTCTTAATATTCAATTTATCTATTTTTATTTAAATAAAATATTTAATTTTTATATTATGAATGTATTCATCTTTATTACATCATTTAAGCAGGTTATATGATAGTTAACTTAATGTTTAATACTATTTACTTTTATGATAGGCAATAATTCTGTTCAATTCTATAATATAACTTTTAAAATATTTTAAACTTTGTTATTAATTCAAACAAGCTGTGTGAAAAAGTATGTAATATACAAGTCACATGATTAATAACTTTGACAGACGATTTTTAATATATTTCTCTGCCTAGATTTATAAAATTGATACACTTATTATATTATATAAATTTATTATAAAAAATTTGGAAGAATATTTTTAAAAAATAGAACTAGATATAATTTTCACCATCATAAAGTTTATTTTTAAAATATACTATATTAATTTTGATTATTAAATATCATTACAAATTTAAATATAGCATTTATTAAATTATACATTTTAAACTATTAAAATCAAATTTATTAAATATACTTTTAATTTTTATAGCTGTGTTATTTAATATGGCCAGCTTTTACAACCATATGAAACAATATTTTAAGCTTTACATAACCATTTTTAAATAATTCGCTATAATTTTACATACCATGTATTTTCTTTAGCTTTAAATTATACTTTAAAAAATATATCGACAAACTATAATTAATGTATCAAAAGAACATATTCTAAAATTTTAAATTTTTAGTAATTGACTTTTATGAACTATTACTGGCCTATAGAAAAGGGCACAATATATATATATATATATATATATATATATATATATATATATACTGTATAAATATTATGAATGCATAGGCATGCCAATTCACCCTCTGGGAAAAAAATTCACGATGAGAAGAAATCAAATGTCAATAACTAGCTGCTAATATATATAATATAAACAAAATAAACAATAAATATAAAGTGCAGTAAATGAGGGAAAGTGTGTTTTAGTTACAATGGTGAAAAACCTGGGGCTTTTGAAGAACGGAGAGCACTGGAGTGAATACAGCCGGAAGAGATAGAGGGCGCATCAATTAAATTTTTTTTAAAAAAACAGGATTTGTTGTTGCTTACACATTTGTTTTTAAAAATGAAGACAAACTAATATGGTAAAACAAATATGGAGATGTAAAACTTTGAGGTAGAAAAGCAGATAGGGCAATATATATATTTTCTATGTGGCAAAATCGTGAAGGAGCTGGGACAGTGAACCTGGCATGATGGTTAATATGAGTAGAAAACAAATAGATATGAGCAAAAGTGAACAGGGAAGGAAATAGATGTACATGCAGGTGTAAGGTAGGGAGAGTTTAAGATCAGGATGTTTTTCTGTTGTTTTTGTGTTTTGTTGTTGTATTTTTGTTTTATTAGCCATCAAAACAAGTATAACTCATATTGAATCTTTCGAATGGGGGGCATTGTAACAGGAAGTGGGTTAAAATCCTGTTACAAGAAAGAGAGTAAATCAGGCTATGTATGTATGTATGTGTGTGTTTTTTCATGAGGTGTGTATTTGGAAGGACCATGTAGCTACACATATATAGTTATGTAAATAATAATAATAATAATAGCAGTGATGGGTTACTAATGTTAATGTATATATTTTATTTTCTTTCTCTCACTTATTTTATTTTTATTTTGTGGCATATGTGAATATTGATAAATATTGTGTTGAAGGGGGTAAGAAAAATGAATAAAATCTAGAGATTTTCAAATATTTTAAAATATGAAGAAAAAAAGAAAGGAATTTTGTTTACCTTCCACAAATCAATTAGTGGAATGGACTGTATTATTTTTGAAATGGATATAGTTAATAGTTGAATGTTTTATTTAAATTAATATATTATCAAGCTTCTAAACTTTGTGGAAATGATTTTTGTGTTAGCTAAAACAAAAGAACAGGCAGAATGTCCATTAAAAAAATAAATTCTTGAGGATCTTATTGTCTCATTATCAAGATGAACAACAAAGCATAGTTAGAGGGAATTTCCCCAAAATAGCAAAAGTTAAAACCAAGTTGCTAAATGTTTTTTTTTCTTTTGTTCATGTATTGGGTAAAAGGATTGTTGACTAGAGATAAAAAAAAAAAAGGTAAAACATTGTTGAGAAAGATGACATTTTCTTTTTGGCACTTGGCTATTGAATATTGCAGAGAAAAGACAGAAGGCAATATGTGGCAAAAGGAAGAGATTTATAAAAATCATTTTTGACCAAAAAAAGAAAAGATATAAAGGAAACTCCATGAAACCCATGGAGTAAAGTTCTCATCATGCTGGGGGTCTATGTTAGATGCCAGCTCCTTCTGTACCTTCAAGGCCATGCAAGATATTAAGAGACAGACCACCCTAAATATTATATAAAAAAGAAAAAGAAAGAAAACATACAATGAAGGAATCCTATGACTGACATTTGCCACTCCACAGATCTGTCATAATACGATGAACTTGTTAATTAGAATCCTGAATTAAAAGACCAAATGGATTCGGGATTTATCCACATTAACCTAAGGAATTGGAATGAAGATAAAAGAATTGATAAACACAAAGAGTGCACTTGGAAACATTTACTTTAAATTCAGAAGACTCGTCCAAGCAGCGGTAAATATATTTGCTATTATTTCCAACCTTTAAATATACAAAAATCAAATAGTGTAATAACTTAATATGTATTTTGCTTCATATATTTTATTCTTTAACTATAACATCCTGTAAACAGAATATTATGCCATATACATGTGTGTGCCACTTTATAATTTCTTCAAATAAACATAAATAGAGTTTAAATTTAATAAAACAACCTTTTTTATTTTTGTTTGTGTATTTGTCTCTTTTACATTTTTTTTCTTGGTTTGGAATATGTATTGTATGTTTTGAAATAGATTCCATTATTACTTTCCTAAGAGTGCGTGTTGATATAGTTTGGTAATTCTAGGGAACAAATGTGTTAAATAAAGGTAAAATAAAGAGAAAGAGAGAGTTTTTAATTCACCTGCCGTGTCTTCTCTGGTGGTTTATGCCACCACCCCTGAACATGAGATAGTATAAACCGGGCAAAAACTCAAAATTTATTGAGTTAATTTACTGTTAATGAATTTTGTGCTTCTTGTTAAATAGCAAGATTGGCGCTTGGGCTATAGCCCATAAACGTGGACATTCGCACAGTGAGAGATTGAGTTAAGTTTGGGAAGGACTGAATTATTAGTTTGCATACATCCATTTTTTATTTATCAGCTGAATCCCTTTCCTTCACCCTTTGAATGACCGAATATTAGGAAAACTTCACGATAAGGGAAGGATGACCTAGAACAGTGTTTCCCAACCCGTGGTACGCGTACCACTGGTGGTACGCGAGTTGCTGGTTGGTGGTACACGAAAAATAATCAACGTTTTTTTTTTCTATAATTCATAAAAATTATTTTAATTAATAATATTATACAGTAAAGTTGTTAATACCTGCAGTCGATAACGATCTTTAATGTTAATGATAAAATTGAAAGTATGATTAAGAAATTAGATTTTTGGAAACAGTGTATGAAAACAATCAATCGTTAGTATTCGAAACTCTACATATTTTTTTGTTTGAAAATAAGGTTAGTCTGTCTCAAGATATACGAGAAAATATAATAGCACATTTAACAGGATTAAAATTGTCTTTCATGAAATATTTTCCAAAACCCGAAAACAAATGATAATTGGATTTCAAACCCCTTCTATGCAGAAAATTTAGAAAAAGCTATATAAAGAATAAAGAAAATTTAATAGAATTATCATGTGACAGAACTTTACAAGCAAAATTCAAATGATACAATCTAATTAATTTTTGGTTAAACATTAAAAAATATGAACAACTTTTTGAGAAAGCTCTTAAATTATTATTACCGTTTACTAATATGGAATTAGTAGGAAGAGCTTTTTCTTCATATATTTTTTTAAAAAAATAAACAGATTGAATGCAGCTGTAGACCTCGCATCTTTTGAACCAAATTTCAAAAAAATTATGTCGTTCGAAACAAGCACAAGGACCTCATTAAATTTATTTTATAAAAATATTTGATTATGATAAGAAAATATATTAATTGGTTTTTTTATAATTTTGTGTTAAAACCATTTATTAATAAACGAAATATGACAAAATAGTAGATAAATAATGAGTCGGATCAAGACAAATCAATCTAAATTATTTAATTTGAAAGAATGTATCAGAAAAGGATCATACCCAGAAATTAGATTCTCATTAATTCTTGATCATCTTTTGTGGATTACTAGATGTAAGCTAGTATTTAATCATCAAAATTTTAATCCTATTAACTTCATGCAGAACAATATATAGAAAACAAGAACAAGAGATAGCCTGATAACCCCTGAGGTTATTTTTACCATGACTTGGGACATGCTGGATTTATCCTCTCCATAGCCCAACCAATAGCAAGATGCTCCGAAAAAGAGAAAACGGTATCAAATTCGGAAAAACCAAATGAAGGACCGAGAAAACACTTTGAACAAAATATGTACCAAATAACCTTTAATGTAATCTTTAATAAATTATTTTGGCAAAAATATGAAACTTTGAACAAACACATACATATAAATATGTTACAGTGAGTTTATAATCCGGCGTGACGTTTAGGCGTGTTCCAATGTAATTTGTCTCATTATGTGATGTGAATAAACATGGTCACACTATAATATTTATAATGCAAATAAAATAACACACTCGCAATGACAAATTTCATGAAATACAATCATTTTTATGAAGTGGTACAATTTAGCGTGATGTACTACCAAGTGGTACTTGAGCTAAAAAAAGATTGGGAAACGCTGACCTAGAACATGGGAAAATTTCGTATAGAATGGGATGGTCAGGGCTATAAATATTATGAATGTGTAGGCATGCCAATTCACCCTTTTGAAAGAAATGTACGATCAGAAAAAATCAAATCTCAATAACTAGCTAATACATATAATATAAACAAAATAAACAATAAGTATAAAGTGAAATATGAGGGAATGTGCGTTTTAAATACAATATATATATATATATATATATATTAATTGAAATAATAAATTTAACGGTTTACAAACTATTATATACTATAAAACCTGCCTCAACTAACATTAAATTAAAAAAAAAAATTAATGGCAGTTGAGGCAGGTTTTATTGTCTATAATAGTTTGTAAACCGTTAAATTTATTATTTCAATTATAATTACAATTTTGTTTTAATTAACGGACATTATATATATATATATAGATAGATAGATAGATAGATAGATAGATAGATAGATAGATAGATAGATAGATAGATAGATAGATATATAGATAGATAGATAGATAGATAGATAGATAGATAGATAGATAGATAGATAGATAGATAGATAGATAGATAGATAGATAGATAGATAGATATGTGTGTGTGTGAGAGAGCAGGTTTAAGCCTGTATAGTGTATTAATTTAATATAGATGATATAAAAATGTCATCCTATATTTCTCTTTGTAATGCATTCAGTTTTTAATCTATTGAAAATCAATATTTTCATGGAATTCGTCACCCATGAATATTCAATCAGGAATGTTCTATAAAAACATCAAATATTGCTGATAATTTTAGATGAAAAGATAATACACATAAAGATTAATCTCCCAAAAATTACAACGTATCTGCGTATCTGCAAAAAGTAAGATAAAACAATGGGACATCAGTCAATTATGTACTTGATATTAAATAGAGTTTATTGTTAGCTGTGATGTCAAACGATTTTCAATGCTTTCACGAGTGAGAGAGAATTTGGAGTTGAATAAATTAGAATGTCTCTCAACAATAAACTTTTGTATCTCATTTTAAATAATCCTAGTTCTTTTTACCACTAAAGAATGATAAACATATATTCTGATAATATCTTCAGAGCATTTTTGAAAAATATATTTATTAAAAGTTAAATTTTCTGCGTGTTTATATTAGTCTTTAGCAATAATATTTCCCAAAAAGAACCATACAATAATTACTTTATTTCGCTTAATGACATTTCTTAATTTCATCAATTATGTTTGCATTTGTTGATAATTAATGATTTTTTGTCATATTAATGGTAAATAATAACTTCATTTTACACTTTTACCAAAAGCATTCCAACCAAGTTTAATTCTATGATTAATTTCATCCCTTATGTTTCAATCTGTATTAATAATCTGACCAAGATATTTGTAAGTGTTAACGTATTTCTAATTGATCATAATAAATTTTCATATTTTGAGCAACTCGATTAAACATTACATTAGACATTTTAACGTTTATCTTTAGTTCTACTTTCATCTGATAACACCTGCAACATTCCCTGCAGCACTGAAGCATTATTTGCAAAAACAACTATATCATCTGCAAAATCTAAATGACTTATATAATCTCCATTTACTTTTACTCCTTAAGTTTCTCATTTTAATCCACAAAATACCTCTTGCAGCACTGCTGTAAAAAGTTTTGGAGATATGGAGTCATCCTGCCTTACACCCTTCTCAATATTGACTTTACCATTATCATTATATAATCTAATTGTTGCTGTTGCATTTTTATAAATATTCTTTAAAATATGACAATGTCGTGGATCTATACCTTGAGGATCCAATGCTTTAATCACTGAAGAAATGTTTATAGAAGCAAATGCCTCTTCACAATCTTCAAATCCAAAATATAATTGCAACTCATATTCCTTTGTCCTTTCTATAACTTCTCTCAATACCTGAATATAATCTACTGTACTAAAACTACTATTAAATCCAGCTTGTTCTATTCGGTGGGGAAATCCAGTGTTCTCTGTCGACGAGTTGTAATTATCTTGGTAAAATTTTTTGTATAAAACTGATAAAAGGCCGATAGGTCTGTAATTTATAATATCTTCTTTATCACCTTTTTTAAATATTAATATTAATATTGCTTTGTATTTATGTGAGATTTTTTTCTCTCTTTACCATTTATAATATTATTCCGATATCTAGTCCCCTTATAAAAAATACGTTGCGCAACATATGGATTCACAAATATGTTTATTAATGTAAGCCAAGTTAGATCACTCATAGGGTTAGAGTATAATATATAGATTAATTAAAGATGTTGAAATAATAGCATTTGAAATCTTTATAAACAATAATTGTTGTTATTTAGCTATTATCTTCCTGCCCAGGACTTTTTAAATAAATCAGCATTATACTTATTTCAGTGCAAAAATGCTTCAAAGTGCTGTTCATATAAAAACAAAATGTATTTAATTTTGTCAGTTTAATAAAATTAATTTAGAAAGCGATAAAAACTTAGATATCAATATGTAATTAGTATTAAAAATTAATTGCTTTTATTTCTAAGATAAATGTTTATAACATTACATATTTTGGCCTATTGTTCCATTAATACATAATCTTTTTTATTTTTAAAAATTAGGCATGCTTCTAAGTGCATATGTGGAATGGCTGGGGTAAGGGGTAGTATTTTTTGTTTTCTCTACCGAATATGAACAATGAAAACTATACTATCAAGCAGTTTTATAAAAGTTTACTCAAAAACATCTAGGATTTAAAATACTTAACTCCACGGCAGAAAAATGTGTGCAAGGGTTTCTAACGGTCTCAGTTATGGTGCAGTAGGCTGAATTCGATTGAAACCCTTGAAAGATTTTACAAACATTTTTCGGAAACTCGGCACAAACACCACGCATAGATAAAAAGATGCACCTTTTTCAAAATAAATGCATATTAGACTAATTAAAAAAATTATCCAAGTGAAAATTTGACTATGCTCCATGTTAATAAATCCAATAATTATCATTGACAATTGACACCCTGAAAATAGTAATATTGTTATAAACAATAAAGCTATTACTCCGTCATCGTCATTTGAAA
Organism: Epiperipatus broadwayi; assembly: GCA_028023455.1. Taxonomy (NCBI): domain Eukaryota; kingdom Metazoa; phylum Onychophora; class Udeonychophora; order Euonychophora; family Peripatidae; genus Epiperipatus; species Epiperipatus broadwayi. Next base: position 69,219 of record JAQFVV010000240.1, on the reverse strand, counting down.
CTGATCTAGTGGACGGTCTTTCATTCCTTCTTCGTTTCCGAAGAATTAATGCTTTTACTGTAAATAAATGCAGAATCCAAATAACAGCTATACATAGCATTTGATCAATACAATCTGCATAAAGTAATTTGTTACACACTTTTATAACAAGCCATGTTTTTTCAACAAAATATATAACACAAAAAACGATAAATATTTTAAAATGATGCTTTTGAAAAAAAACCATTTTTGTAGGATATACTAAAGCAAAAAATCTTTGCATGGATAGAATTATCATTACTATTACATTAACAATAAGGGAGATAGCACATATTAATTTAAGTGGTGATATACACCCATCATAATCAAAAGGAAGCAATATAATGCTGCTTAAAATCATAACATCAGCAAACGATAACAAAGTCATATATTTCATGAAAATAGATTTGAACTGATGCCTGATAAATATAAATACGTTCAACCCATGACCAATAATTCCAAAAACAAATAGACCTATTTCTGTATACATAATTATGTATCTCATATAGAAGATAATCATGTGTTCAGGGGAATGTCCAGAGGAATGTCCGAGATAAGAATGATTAAAAGCAAATGATAGATTATTGCGTTTAACTAACATGGTTATTTTCCAGTAGTGTGAAAAAGCTGAGAAAATCTTTTATAAACTCAATGTAGAAATCACAGCTATCTAATAGTTCCTGCTTTTAAAATACTACCTATTATTTAAAATGGTTTATTATGAATAAATGAAACTTTTTTGTTCTACTTCTCCGGGTAATCTTGGTTAAGAAATGATACTGAAAGTTTAATCCACTATCTACCAGACGGAATTTTCGGTTTTATTTTCACCAAAAATATTTTCAAGTCTACGGTGTAGAATTCAATAAACTTTCAGAAATTAAACCAATGGGAACTGTTTGTTTAATTACATAGATCTTACATCCAAGCTAAAAGCTATATATTTATCAACCTATTACCATTATTTTCAGCTATTTTGTCTACGCTAAAAGTATTACTACTAATAGAATGTTACTTGAATTTTACAACGTATTATTACATAAAAAAAGAGTATTAACGTCTTTTTATTTCTTTATAATGATCTGATCAGGTGTTGTAGGTAATAATATTTACTAAATAAAAAAGAAATGTAGTAACAGTCAAAATCCTATGGAGGTAATTGAAATATAATATTAGTAATAACCTGGTTTTAAGTGTAATTATAATGACGCTACTAGTGAATTAGTTAGTGTTCAAACCTAGGCTTTATTGAACTTGAGATTAATGAAATGATAGTAGAAATAATATAAAAGTAGCTGCAAAATATGACGTTTCCTTGTTTTAACTTTTTAATCCCAACATTCTTTTAGATAAACCAAAGATCAGAAACCGTCTCGTCGTTGATTAGAATTGCAGTAACTCCTGATGTCTCACAGACGATTGAAGACAAGTAGAAAGAGAAGAATGCTTTAAATTGTACTATAGTTATCTGAAAAAAATCAATTTATGATGCATTAGTATTGATATTCTAGCAAAAATAATATTAATATTCTAAGTAAAACCAAAGGTACACACACAAAAATATATATATATATAATGCCCACCACTCTCCCCAACGCTATGTTTTTTCGCCAGCACTTCCTTCTGAATAAAGATTAAGTCTTAATTTGACGGCACAATATAGAGTTGCTGAAAGAAGCATAGCATTGGAAGGAATAACCGACATTTTATATTTGTAGTTTCAGCTAGCAATAAGAATTAGATCTGTTAATTATATATATATATATACTTATAAATAAATATTAGAAAATGCAGTAATTACATTTTTTTAAAAAGAACAAAAAGTATAAACAACACTCAGGAGCCCTTCCTAGTTTTTGCCAACTAATGCTTTGAAAGGTCAACTTTCCTTTAATTCCGTGATCTTATCGTGTGCTATTTGTCTATTGATTAACTCTTGCTTGTATTTATATATTAACATATAGTCCTTGATTTTTCTTATTTTTTTCTTCCAGTTTACAATATTTTTACTTTATTATAATTGAAATCAAAACCATATATGCATAATTTATTATGGTCATAAAAATGGAAAATGATAAATTATCATTATCTTCATAATTTGTTTCCCATTTTGAACTCTTTTTAATAACAAATTATTATTACCATAATAAATCATGTATATATGATTTTTTTTTTTTCATATGTCATGGCATCGGCCGGGACGCGAATCTAGAACCGTCTGCAACCAACTATTTGCTTGCATGGCAGCTGCGATACCTCTCGGCTAACAACGCAAGACATGTATATATGATTTTGATTTCAATTATAATAACTAAAATATTGCAAACTGAAAGAAATAATAATAAAAGAAAAATCAAGGAAGCTATACTAATATATAAATACAATCAAGACTTAATCCATATGCAGGCAGCAAACGTTAACATCACGGAATTAAGAGAAAGTTGACCTTTCAAAGTATTATGACAAAGACTGAGAGAATAGTCTAGTCGAAAAAAAAATTAATTACTGTATTTTCTAATATTTATTTATAATTTTACATATATTATTTTGAAGAAATACAGACATCGATTTGTAATATTATTTATATAATATAATTCGATATCTGCATTTTTTCAAAGCAATATATGTAATTATATAATTGAATATTTATAAATACAGTAATCAGTTATATTTAAAAAATTGTATCCACTTTTATCCTCGTAGTCTTTGTCAATTAACATCTTGAAAGACCAACCTTCCCAACAATTCTGTAATCTTAACCTTTGCTGCTTGCCAGTTAATTAAGTCATGTATGTATTTGTATATTAGCATAGCTTGATGTATTCTTTTTTTTTCTATATGTCAAAGCATCAGCCGGGAAGCGAACGCGACAACTATCTGCAAGCAACTGCTTGCTTGCAATGTGACAGCGCTAATCTCTCGGCTACCAATACTTGACATTTTTTGTTATTTTTTTTTCAATTTGCAATATTTTAACGTTATTGTAATTGAAGTTAAAACCATAAATAATGAATTATTATGGTCGTGAAAAACGGATGCTGAAACATTATTATTTACTTTGCAATTTTGATTCAATTTCTGAACTCTTTTTAATAACAGCAAGTGTTCTTTAGTTCTTTTTTCTAACGTACATCACGATTACCCTATATATCCTCTGCTACACCTACATATCTATTTATAAATGGAACACTTTTTATTTATAAATGAGGTTTTATCTTTGCAATTATTTATTAATTTGTTTAATGTAGGAGGTGTGTAAAATGCAATATCACATATACCTTTATAAATCTTCCTTATAAAATTTACTTGATCATTCGAAATATATGGTATTGATATCCATAGTTTTTGTTAGCGGCAAGATCAATATTATTATTAAAAATTTTATTCTTATATCTCGTATTAAAATCCCTAATAACATTATATGTATGATTATAATTGTAATCAATATTTAACACCTATAAGGATAGTCGAACGTCCCTAAGTGGATAACATTTTTAAAACCTAATTTGGTCGATTTTTTGAAATCATCATAAAACTTTCTTAGATGACTTTTAACAACATTTAATAAATATCAACAAAGTTTACATTTCTAAAATAACACTCCATATATATATAATTTAAATTCTAAAGACATTCCCATGATAAAATCTAATATATTTAATAGATAGGGGACTTTACTAATAAATAATTGTGATCAATTAATGAATTGGGTTGATTTAACAATGAAACAGAAACTGATATATAATGAATTAGTAATGTATTTATAGACAATTACACACATACTTTGACATAACCCATTATTTAGCTAAGAAAATGCACGCAGGCATTTTTATTTACTGACTAAGCAGCATTAATCTAGGCAATTGTACAAACAATAATTGATACGTTGGTAAAATAAGTTTATGGGTATTATTTAATGGAGCTAAATATTATATTATATAATAAATAACTACATTCCACTTATTAGTTATGCCATTTCATAATCAATTCGAGTGGCTATCATACATGTAATCAAACCAAGTCTGGAGTGAAACGTAATAATACATCCGATTATAACAAATTTATATATTTAATGTGGGTGTATAAAGCATCCCAAATAGCTTTAGATCGAATGGGTTTTCAAGAATGTTTCGGGCTCAATGCTGATGACTGCATATTAGGGGGGGGGGGTAAAGTTGGCTATAAAGATTTTACTAATGTGCTATGCACAGGTAAATACAATAGTCAAGTTGCTCTGTGGATGGATGAATAGATTTTAGGGTTTTTATGACAAACACCGGTTTACCCAATGACCAATCGGTTTACCCAATGACCGATCGTCATACTGCTAAATGAGAAACTTTATTTGCTTCATAAGAGGAAGGGACTTACATGCTAACCTAGCACTTAGCTCAGGTTTAGCTACTGTACTATCCTAAGAAAGGAAGATGGGCTGGATTTCCCATGGCTCCATCTTATATATAGATCAAATAGACAGCGATAAAATATTGATAAATTTCACATCCGCCAAGCCAAAGTATATTACGAATTAAATATCATACATTACATGAACACTAGTTTATCAGCTTGATCAAAAAAGCCAACTCTTCTGTAGCATGAGAAATATGTATATGCTACTGACGAGAATATAAATATATAAGCTTTATTTCATCCCGTTCAATCTCTTCAGTTATCTATAATTATTAACTAAAGGGGGAGGAAGTATATTTAAGAGACTTACAAATACGTTAATAAGAAAAATATACTTATGATTACACTCCAGGGTAGTTTAATGTTTAGTAACATAATAATTAAAGGCTGCAAATTTGGCTTTATAAGCCACATTTTATATTTACATTAATTAATTAATAAATGACAAAATAACAATGAGCAAAAGCGGTTGCCACTATTTATAAAATAGGGTTTTGAACCAGTGCGCAAAAATGATGCTATAATAAATAGTAATACGAAGATTTTAAATAATATCTTCCAAATAAAAACATATTTTGTAACTAGATGCACACCATTTTGAAACATAGGCATAATTAATAATAATTAAAATAAGCAAAAGAGAAATAAATATAATCACAGAGATTAAGTTATATAGCAAAACATTTAGTTAATAAAAAAAATTTGCAAAAGTATGTCGTTTATAGTATTCAAATATTATTTATAAGATAATTAAAACAGAATTTATATTAATATAGTTAGCTAATCTGTATTTTAAAGAAATGATGGTCATTTTGGATTTTACACAGAGCTCTGCAATTTTAATTGATATTAAAATGGTCCTCATGTATCTGGGTTGGAGATACTCAAGCTGGAATGGTGGTGAGTTCTTTTAGTGGTTTATGACATCTTCTGTTTAGTAAGGGAGATGATTTAAGATTATATTCCTACAGCTGGACTGGGGTACTCGAATTGGAATAAAGGTCAGTTTGTTTTAGTGGCTTATGGTATCTTCTATTTGTTATAATAAGCCTGTTAGGACAATGTTAGTTATTGCTTTGACCATGGATGGATCAAACTTCGATGTTCCATCATGGGAAATGCAGCAGATTTTTGCTTTCTTAGCAGGGCATAGTAAAATTAACAATTTACAGTTTCTGATAGTAACAGCTCTTAAAAAATTGTGTTCTTTTTTCCTGCTTAAAATATAGCCTATTTATATATTTCCACCTACCAAGCCTTATCATCTTTTGGAATTTTGTTTGCCTCATGACCAATTGACTTTTAATTTAAAAAAATCATACAATCTGATTTTTTTCTACTGATACAGTCTCCGAGGTGTTATATTTAATTTACTTTAAAAAATGTAATTAAAATTTATATATTATATAATTTTGATTCCAATTTTATTAATGAAGTATTTTTTTCCATGTTATAAATTTTAAAAGGCCTAGCAGATAGTAACGGTCTTTTGATTTAATGATAAAGTATTTTGCTGCAAACAAATTCAATTATTAAACTAGATTTTACCTTTATGCAATACAGGTGTGGTCACTAATTGATTTCTTATTTACAACAAAATTCTCATTTTTAATTGTAATCCATTGACTTTTAATTTAAACCTGACATAATTAACCTTTTTACTCATATTTTTTTCTCTCCCTTGTTTGTTTTTTTTTTTAAAAAAAAAACAAATTTGACAGATTTAAAAACAAACTTTAGTTTCAGTTATCCCTATAAAACATCAAATCATAAAACCGTAAACATATATTAAAGATAATATTTTATATTATATCTTTTCATTTAATTTTAAAATATATGTGCAAATCATTATGCCATCATTCCATGGTTTAAATTACCCATCCACATCGGAATATAATAGCGAATATAATTAAGAATTGACTGATAAATGAACAAAATATTTTATAATAATTATGAGAATTTATATGCTATAATTTTATCAACCTGTCTAGTTATAGCGTACTTTTGTATGTAAATAGATGATGCCATTCAGGCGGCCATGATAGCAAATTTTACCGCTAGACTTTTATATAACATTATGACATTTAAAATAGGTTTGAAACTAGGTTAATGGTGAAATGGAAATTGTGCTGGGAGATTTCCGTTTCAATATTAGCAATCCTGAGTAGCATTTATCTCTTAAAATATAGGAAACTTTTATTAAAATTAATGTTCCCAAGTGAATGGCATATTTTCTATAATTTATGTATATTAACACAACTATATTATTTATTTAATACATTGTCTGTAATAATTAAAATTTTGAGTCTGATTTTTTATTTCTTAAACTCATTTTCCACAAGTAAAAGAAAACAATTATAAAAGCAAAAACTTCCATTACAAATAACTGATAGGACACCATATAAAATCTTTAAATGTATTCACATAATGTCGCAGTTTATTTATGAATATGATAGAAAACTTATTAAACCAACAATATCATTTCATTAACATGCATAAATTATTGAATGTTCATTGAATTGGGACAATAATGTTTTGTAACTTTAATGAGATTTTGTTTTAAATTTCAACTATCAAACGCTTTCTCTGGAGGGTGCATGCAATAAGCTGGTTATGGTTTGTACTTATTTCATTTTTGTAACAATCGTATATTGAATATTGTAGAGTGTATTCTAGAAACTTTTGTTTAATATATTGAACTGGGTGGGAGATAGATCGGAAAAAAATATAGAATAAAACCTTTAATCTTTAATAAAACAGAATTGTGAAAAAAATTGCTGACTTATTTTATATATAAAATTTGACAAATTATTTATTATAAATTTATCTACTCCTGCTGCAATTTAGTTTTTGCATCATACCCTCTCAGGCAGAGAATCAAAATACCCAGAGGTACCTATAGCTAGACCCAGATTACATACATATACTCTACAGCCACATTTCCAAGTCAAAGAACTTTTCCACTGTTGAATTCAAACCCTGTCATTCAAAGCACTTTATTTGTTTTGAAGTAACCTTCAGGCACCAGTTAATTATGAGAAGGATGCTCTGGATGACAGCCAGCAATTCAGTGTCTGTTAAATCTAAACTAGCTCAGTCATGAAATTATCAAGAATAAAATTAACCAACTATCCAGTAATGTGTTAACAGAGTTGATTATTAGTGGTATCGCCATAAAAAACTATTTCAGACCAATTAGCAGACAAGATTTCATTCTAATATACTTAAATAATATTCCACATTTAATAAATAGTATATGCACACATAATCTCAATAAAAACATAATAATAAAATGGTATCAATTCTGCACACACACATATATATATATTGTAACGATATATAAATATGTCGTTACATTAATTTAAAATAAAAACTTAAAAAAGTTCGCAAATAAAAGGAAAAAACTAAACGCTAAAATTAACATGTTTGTTAAACATATATATATATTCGCACAGATGCTAAACTTTAAAAATATTTTTTTCATAAAAAAAAAAAAAAAAGTATTTGAACGTATTTTTTTTAATAAAAAAATACAAGATTGAAATATAAAAATATTTTAATAAAAAAATAACGTAAGTTAAAATAAAAACAGGTATTAATTAATTCCTGTAATCTGTAAATGGAAATGATTGTTTATTAATTATCTAAAAGCTGTGTAATTAAAAAGTCAGATGAAAAGTTAGATAAGAGAAGAAAGAGATTTTAGCTTGACCAGTGGAAGCAAATAAAGGCCCGGACCATAACGAAAACACAGAACAGTGACGTTTTTGTTCATGGAATCCATAGGAGGACTATAAAAAGAAAAAATATTGAGTTCCAGTCAATTTTCCAACTTAATTTTGGTGAGTCGAGCGACAAGACGCACTTGCCGTCCTCACTCATTTATTTTAAAAATGCAAAGACTGTGATACCAAAACAGAACCAGCTAATGCTACCTCCAAAATATCAGACCGGTCTTCCAGGAAAGTCTCCATGGGAATTGCCAATGGGAACATGGACTCTTCTACCATAAGCTATATGAAATGAACAATTATTGAAATCAATTAAGAACTTTCATCAAGTTTTACAAATTAATAAACAAGCCAACTTAAATGTTAAAACGGTCTCTTATCTGACTTTTGTAAGTTTTTAAATCAAATTAATAATGTTTAATTTTATATGTTTTCCGATTGATAAAAATCATTTCCATTTTTTTTTCTTTCTTATTGTATAAATTGTTTATTGTTTAAATTTTAAATGATGAAATTTAGGTTGGGTATAGACGTTGCATAGATTCGTTAGCAGTTGATAATGTTGTGGTTGTCACATTAGATTAGAATATATGGGTCAACGATATCACTGCAAGCATCTTACGATGAATGCTAATGGGATTTGTATATTCCCTATGCAAGTGACGTTTATCGATGACTTTGTATTTTGATCGGTTGTGTTTAATTTGGAATGTTTTTGACCGTGGAATCTGCGCAGCTGATCTGTACTCAACCTTTTAATACAAATTTTATAAAATGCATTTGTGCGAACGTATTTAAATGTTAAATTTAAGTCGGGCGTGAATGGCTATATAGTTTTGTAAAGTTATATTAAGGGAGGGTAATCTTAGGTTATTCATTTTGTAGTTGAATTGGTTCAATGGATTGGATATATTTGTGTAATTGTAGATGTAGTATGAGGTCTGCTACGGGCAGGATTATAGATATACACCACACACCCTCTGTTTTCCTATGGATGGGTTTGTAAGTCGGCAGAAGACCGCAGTCCATTCCTATGGAGTTTTTTGTTTATTGTTCTACTTGCGAACAGATGTCACATTCCTGTTGGTGGAGAGTCAATGTCTTCTCTATTTCTACTTATTGTTCAGATGTACTTTCCTGACAGTATAGTATTTTGTGTTGTCGTATCATGCTACATTGAATACATGAATGTATCAGATGGATTGGCGCCAGTTTGGTTGCGAAATTTGTTGCCTAAGGTTAAATCAGGGAAGAATATTTTCTTTTCAAATGCAGATCTATGTAGTCTTTTCATACTTGACTATCTAAATAAAATATTAAACTCATTGAAATTTATGTAAATGTACAATTAAAGAGTAATATAAAAATCTAAAAATGTTAAACCTATTCCTCAAATTTAGAATGATTTTATATGTGCGTAAATAAATATTTTTATGTGTTAATTTCTGGCAGTGGCTTTTAGTCTTTTATATTTAAGATATAGATTTTTATCTCTGCGTCTCCGCTGAGCTAGTGACTTGGGCTAACGGTCGGAATATTTAAATAAAGTGGAATCTTAACAGCGCGTATCTGCCTACTTTATAAATTTTTCTAGGCTCAAATGCCTAGATGGCGCCCTGGTAGTTGCAGATATTGTTTTTGCGGTTAGAGTCGATCTCCACTTTCATTTCGATCATTATAATATATATATATATAAGAAATGTTAAAGTGAATCATATAACTAGTATACATATGACTGTGTATACACATTTGGAATTATACATATTACTTATTTCAGGAAAGCTTTTGGGAAACATTTCTCTAATACATTGAGAAGCAGATATTAACACACATATTATAGTTCATTTATCTGATGAATATAAAAGGACATTCAAAGATTGCTACTGTTGCTATTGTTCATACAGTTAATATTAGTATATGAATGGGGATAAGAATTTACATTATCTAGGATTTTGAAAGTTTCACTGAGATCGGTTTCTTCTTGTTTTCTCCTATTCCATGTAGTTTACCAACTGGTTGGATTTTGATACTTTGAATTTGTGGTCATGGATCCAGGTTGTTTGTTATGTTCAGGCAGATAGATACATTTGAAGGTTTAGATTCTCAAACAGGCATGACTTCTAATGGGTGGATTGCTGATGTTCTTTCAGTCCGAGACTAGAGTATGGCCACATGCTGTGATGATTGCTTAGCATGGCATGATCTTAAAAATGATGAGTTGGAAAAAATAAATGTCTGCAGTAAAATAAATAAATATAACTTTACTAATAAAAACTGATTGCATTGAATTTTCTGTCCCATTTATATTTCACAGCTAGCTTTTTGTTATCTTTTAATTAAATTTCCCAAATCAGTTTAATTAATTTCATTAAATTCTATTAATTATTTGCCATTATCTCTTAATCCACAAGCTTGTTTCCATCAATCTGTCATTGAATAAGATAGTTTTTAATTATTCCAATTGTTTGCATTTGTAGCAGTTTATAAATATTAATTTCCATTCTTTACTTATCAGACATGGAATCTTTGAATGAATTTTAAATTTGATTATAAGCAGTCCTTATATATTTAATTTTAACTTTCATTTTTATTTTTCCTTAACACACACATTTTACTTCATCATGTATTTTAAAATCAATCTTATTTATGCACACATCACTCATTCTTAAATAAATGATAAGACAGATTTTTACTTTTTTCAATTTTTTTTAATAGTTTTATTTTTTTTTTCTAATTTAAATTTGCAGGGCTAACTGCATTTTCTTTCAATACAACTCTAACTTTTTAATACAACTTTTTTTAGCTTATTTGAAATTATATTTTTCTCACTCTTTTTTTATAGTTTAATTTTTGTTAGTTAAATCCCCCCCCCTCTAATTAATCTTTAATCTGTCAAACCTTATGAATAACATAGCATTTTGCCTTTTGGAACACTGTTATGTGTTTTTTTTTAAAAAAAACTCTTCAAACTTCTACTTGAAACTTCTCTTTTTTCCTGTAAAGAACCCCTTTTTTCACTAAATATTAAAGCTGCATATAAATTATTTTTATGTTACTTTTTTAAATTTCAAATTAGACATGTAACACTGTTCATTAGTGGTACAATATATATTGTGATATGCAAAAGTAATATAAGTTTAATTATGCTTATATATTAAAAATTTTAGTATTTTATTTCAAATAGGATATTATGGAAATGAAATATCTTTGAAAGCAATCATTATTGTTTAACACATTTCCGATATTGCCTTTAATAACAATTTTATATATAGTAGCAATATTTTGAATTCATTGTAAAACGATGTTAAAAGTTAGTATTTTTGCTTCAAAAAACTAACACGATGTTAGAAATTAATAAACCTTAATACAGTATAAATATTTTATATTTTATATGAGTGTAAACAATTTTGTGATTTAAAAAAAATGTAACAAACTTTTCTTATACCCACTTTAATTTATAAAGATGAGAGCTTAAAGTAAGAAAAGCTATTAACAAATACATACTAATTGAAGTTTAGCATTTTTAAATGAATGTACAAATAAATAAATTTAAATTCAATCTTCTCCTGACTTCCAACATAAAGCAGAACAAAAATAAATTTATGAATGGCACATTGTGCAAAGATTGCAATGATGGTTTTGTTAAAGATAAATACTATAAATTCTTCATCAATTGGAACAGCACTACAAATGTTCACTACTGTCAAACTGTGCCCATTACTACAGCACCATTGAAGCAATCAATCAGAGGTCACAGATTAATTAGGTTACAAACATTAAGCTACCAAGCCATTATAACTATCAAATTGTCCTTTGTCTTCACAAGTAAAGCACAAACATTGAAGTCCAACATAAAATGGCATCTGTACATACAAACATGCCATTGAAAACAGTCTATCCATATAGTAAGAACAGAAATTTTCAAATCCAACTATTTTCTAACACAAATTAATTTTACAATAAACTATTTTAATCTGCTCATCACCCTGTTTGATAGACAGCATTATAGCATGACTGATGGATGGCTAATGATATTATGCAAAACTGGGATTATCTCCAGAAATCACCTTAATAACATTGAACACCAGGTACTCTTTAAATCCATTGAAATTACAATTTAATATACAAACAATATGTAGAAAACCACATGTTTATATGCTGCTCAGAATCTATAATCAATTGAATTAAAATGATTTTGAGACTAAATCCACATTATGTTGGACAATCAAGTGCAAAGATCATCAAATGGAGTTAAAATACTTGGATATCCAACTCCAAAGAGATAATCTCCAGTTAAATTACAAAATATCTATCAATCATATACATGTAAAAGCTTATATGCACCCTAAATCCATCAATCTCAATTGTCATAAATATGACAGTTTATCATTGTTTCTAAACAGAAACCACCACTTAAGCAAGTATTAAGCCACTCAAAGATCAAAATATCAAGCATTACCTAAATAATTAAACGGGACAGGATTTAAATATGAAGGTCTCACAAGGAGAAAAACAATTTTACAATAAAATAAGAACAACCCCCCCCCCAAAAAAAAAAAAAACCTCAGATACTGTTTTCATATATATGCAATATAGCCAAAAGTCTAAATAACGTTCGCTTATAAATTGTACTCCTCCCACAACAAACAAACTGGTGAATAATTCTAAGAACAGATTACATAACAATCAAATTTCTCACACTGTATATAAAATAACATGTCCCGAAGCAGGATGCAGTGCTACCTATTATGATGAACCATGTGCTTCGCTCTCTGCAATTATTAATCCAAACAAATACATTTACACAAGAGTCATAAATAATTGTAAGCATAAGTCTATCTTCCTCAAGCATGATAAAAGCAATAGCCATTCATTCAAGCCTATAGCTGCCAACTTTGCTTGCATTGATCAAAATGACTCTAAGTGGAAAATTATAGTGGTGTGGTATATAGACATCAATCCCAATGCCGTAAATGTAAAGAAACATGTTTCCTCTGTAAAATAAATAGACAATATAATTTACATATATTTAAATAAATTTATGACCTATATACAGATATGCACAAAATATGCATATATTAAATTAATAAATAAATAAATATGAAGACATACTTTCGATGTGCTAAGATTATACATTTGTTAATAGCATTTTTAAAGATAGCATTTAGGCACAGGTGTTGTGATAAAAATAAATTATTAGATGTATTTTTTTTTTACTCATGTGTCATAGCAACAGCCGGGAAGCGAACCCGCTAACCCGGAACAACTATTTAAATCATATATATTTCACAATGATTCTAAAAATAATTAATATTGATTTAGTCTATTGCTTAGAAAATATATGCGTATGTGTGCATATTTATTCTTCTCTATTTTTGAAATTAGAAATATTATTTTAAATCTTTTATATAAAATTTAACTTAATATTTATTTATTAACTGTACTTAATTTTGTAATTAATTACTTCATTTTTTCATTAATTTGCCCTCTAGTGAAAATTTCAAGAAGCTTGATACTGTCAAATGAATACGTTATAATATAAAATTTTAGTTCAAACAAATTTCCTAGTTGGCAAAAAAATCACAACATTTCTCAAACCATTAGAATTTAGATCGACCATGAACACGTCGCACCAGTGTATTCTGACAGGTTATTGACATCACAATTTTTATGACATGGTTTAAAGAAAATGGTCCATTAACCGAAAAGGGTTTATTTGCGAATTTATTAAAATTCTATATATTTTTATACAATAATTTATACAAAATTTATTAGTAATCAAAATATAAATTATTAATAATTTATTTTGAATGAATATACTTTATTTTCAAAAATAAAACTTTATATTAGGACAATGCAAATCTGCCCTAAAACTATTTAGAAGCTTAACTGACTACACAAGCAATCTAACTATAATAATGAGTATGGAATTATCTTAATTTTGCAATAAATATTGAAATATTTTAAAGCATATTTCATAAGATATAAGAGAAATAAATAAATATTCGCTCAGATTTTTTAAAAGAGTGAGAAATAATGAAGATTTTGTTGATTTTGTAAAATGAAAATAATCTTTCTAAAAATAATGTTATAATGTTTTTGTTTGATTAAGATCTCATTTTTTTAATATTCATAGAAGGAAAATGTGAACATTTAAAATTTATTTCAGTAGTAAACAAAAATATCTATAAATTAAGTCAAATGTATTATTTTTCACATTGCATAGGTCAAATGTATTTCTTTCTCTTCTTCACCAAATCCCAATATTTTTGATGTTATAAGTATATGTACCATTGCTTGTATTTACAAAATTATATTTACAGTTCAGATGACAATGGTCATAGCTGGAATATCATAGTTTATCAATACAATATGCTTTTCAAGAGTCTGAATAAATAAATTATGGAGCCCTCTTTCACATATCATTTGATTGTTTCCATAAAAGTTAACACTATTCTGTAATCAATTGTCATGATGAAACACTCATCAGTCTCCATCCACAAGCCACCAAACATCCACTATTCAAGAAGAATTCATCTGGCTTGATTTTTGTGCTTTGTGAAAAGATTGTCATCAATATCATTAACTATATTGAGGCCTACAATTTTACACACTTCTCATTCTAACACCATTGTGGCACAAACTTCCTGCATATATTTGTTCCAGTCTATCACTGTTTTGTGTGATAAATCAATCTCTGATTTTTTCCATTCTGTGGATATTAATTTGCAATCCCAATTGTAAATTAATAATATTTCTGTCAAAAAAATGAATTCTGGAATGGTTCAACCATGTTCCCTTGTGAAAGCTTATTTTATTATTGCATACTCGAATGTCACAATGCCATTTCATGTCTGAAGTGTTTATGTAAACACCATAGAATGGCCTTTTGGACACAATTTTTCAGCAGGCATGATTCATTTCTCATGAAAGTACTGTATCACATTAATTTCAGAAGGGGTAAATCACAGATTTGCATCATATTGTATTGTAATACAAAAATATAATGTACTATAAATCAAAAAATGGAAAAGTAAATCAAAATGCATACCACATGTATTCAATTAATGTGAACAGTACATATATTCATTTTTCAAATCCAAAATAATATACTGGGAAATCCAAAAAGACACAATTGAGAGCATTATGAAATAAAATACCAAAAAGTCAAATAATATTTTGTAAAACATTTCAGACCACTTGTCCCAAAAGAATCTGGAGAGTAAATGGCATGTATAATAAGGTAAAATCGATCTAAATTTTGAAAATGTACGTTTATTACTTTAACTTTGTCAGTAGTTCCCTTTACACACAATATTAGACAAGATCGGATGAGATTGCAATATTTATTTGACAGGATCGAAAGTTTAGACATTTATCACAAATGTGAAAATTTGTATCAGATCTAATATGTAAGTAGCCTATTTATATTCCCTTTAACAAAGTAGTTTTGCTCAAATATTAAATTTTATTCTGCTGTCATAAACACATGCCTTAGTCTTTTGCAAATTAGTTTAGTAAGTTTTAAATTATGTTTAATATATTTTTCCATATAAGCAGTTACTTATTTTGCCAAATATTACTTGCTAATTAGAGGTTTATTGATTGAGCTTGTATTTTTTTATCACCATGATTTAGTAATTTATTTTTCTTGAAGCTAATTTAAAAATAGAATACTTCACTATTGTTTAAACTTCTTCATGCTAATATTTTTATTAATTGCGTATTTCATTGTTTTCTCTGTTGTCATATTCAATGTAAAATTTAAGATTAAATGGTTATAGCTAGAAATTGCCAAGACCAATATGAGAATGTTCTATCTCTCTACACATGGATTGATAAATATCAAAACGTTCCATCATAAATTTTCTCTTTTTAGACCTCATTCCATAACTCCAGTTCGACGGCAATAATGTCATCAAATCCACCAGATGTTCAAATTCTTAACTGTGCATAACGAAACTACTATGGATTCATAAGAATAAGTCACCAGAACATTGCTAATATGAACTGTAAAACCCATTTATAAAGTTGTCTGTATGTTTTATATAATAATTTAATTTTCTTTATTTTAATTATCCGATCATTATAAATGAGACGAAGTAAGATATTGCATAAGATATATATTAATTCCATATTTATATACATACAGAAATACACACATTTGGTTAATTGTTTATTTTAAAAGTTGTGCCAATTATTAACATTTTTTATATATTATCTATGCATATTTTATTATGTTTGTTTTATCGCACACATCTTAAATACAAGAAGAGGATCTATTAAACCATCATGGCATTAAGTAAGACAAAAATAAGTAAATGTGAATATTTATAATAAATTTATATATAATATGAAGTTCGTTTATTTTACTCAGGACATATAGTGGTTGTTCTTTATGGGTTGAGGATGAAAAACATTGATATAAACCAAATGTTAATGAAGAATAACAGTGGATTGTATCTACTTCTATTAATAGATATACATACATTTTGCATATTTTAAGAATATAGTGATACAAATATTCCCTAAACCCGAGAACAATGCAACAATTTCCTGAGTTCAAAATCTGGATTAGTGGGAGTAAATTACAATGCATAGATGCTATGTTAAGAGTAGAATCAGTAGTTATTTCAATCTTATTCTCTCCTCTCTTAGGTATGAGTTTAATACAAGAAGGTACATGAAAGTAGATCATAAAGATAACCTCATTTTACTCTTTAGATAGAACACATGTTCCATTGCATTTGAATACAATATGAGTACATAAATATACATATATCTGCTCATCACATTACATTTGGTGACCAGCTTATTAGGCATGAATCAGATGGCTGTCATATTGTACCTGGTAAAACTGATGTAATGATCACTTGCATTTCAAACTTTAGGAAACTGATTACATACATAAGAACATTATATATATATATATATATAAATTTAACGGTTTACAAATTATTACAAACAATCCTTAAATCCACAGAAGTACTGTCAGTTAATTTCTTAAACCTGCCTCAACTGCCATTAAATTTATTATTTCAATTATAATTACAATTTTGTTTTTAATTAATGGATATATATATATATAGTTATATGTAAATTATAACTTTCAAAAATAATTATCCACTTAGGAGCTTTTGACTATCCTCATAGTCTTTGTCATCTAACACTTTGAAAAGCTAACCTTTCAAAGTGTTAGTTGATAAAGACTATGAGGATAGTCTAGTCAAAAGTGCTCCTAAGTGGATAAATATGTAAAGTATAATATTAAATAAATGTATCCACTCAGGAATGCTTTCGACTATCCTCCTAGTCTTTGTCAACTAACACTTTGAAAGACTAACCTTCCAAAGTGGTTGTTGAGGGTAGTCAAAAGCATGTCTAAGTGGATTCAATTTTTTTTCAAAGTTATAGTTTACATATATCTGCCTTTCAAAGTATTAGTTGACAAAGACTCAAGGATAGTCCAAAGTGCTTCTAAGTGGAGAATTTTTTTAAAGTTATACTTTATATATATTAAATTACTGTATTTATAAATATTCAATTCTAACATTTCAAAGTGTTAATCGACAAAGACTATGAGAATAGTGGCAAACACTCCTAAGTGGATAAAAATTTTGAAAGTTATATTTTACATATACAGTATCTAATTACTGTATTTATAATTATTCAATTATACAATTAAGTACTTGTGTATAATTCAACCGATGACGTATTACCCTGAAGGCATATCACTCTAATCTTGCGATTTTTAAGATAACGTCTCCAAGTGATCTGTGGACACATGTAATCGCTAAAATGTGTCCGCAGATCACGTGAACATGGTACGTTAAAAATCGCAAGATTAGAGTGATATGCCTTCAGGATAATATGTCATTGGTTGAATTATCCAGGTCACATGCTAAAAAATATTCAAAAATGAAAAATATCTGATGCAGGTCAGGCAAATACTAAAAAAAAAAAATGTACATGCATGCGTCAAAATATTATTCTCAATTTTAAAATACAGCAGTGCATAGCGCTGGAATTGGAGGGGGGCCTCCGGATGTTTTTGTCGGGCCGCAGGCCCGGCGTACACGTATATCAGACATTGTATTACTCTCATAGCTGTATGATATAATTCAGAAATTAAAAATAAAATTAAAACGTAATTCAATGTAAGTTTGAGAATTGTAGAAATATTAACAAATATTTTTTGTAAATAAGTTTGAGAATTGTAGAAATATTAACAAAAACTTTTTGTAAATTTTAAATAAACACCTAAATAAAAAAGACGGATCTAATGCAAATCTGGTATTAATGGCGTCCAGAAAACGCAGCACTTTTACATGCATTTGGTAATTTTTAAAACGTACTGCATATTGCAAAATTGATTTAAAAAATTATTTCAAATTATTTACACATTAAAAATGTAATATAGAAATATTAACAAAAAGTTTTTGTAAATTTAAAGTAAATAAAACACTTTACCCGAATTAATGCGAATCTGGCATTAATGGCGTCCTTGTTATCACATGCATTTGGTAATGTATATTCCAAATTTGTTTTAAAAAAATTATTGAAAATTATTTACACATTAAACGTAAGTTTCAGAATTGTAGAAATTTAAAATAAACAGTATATAAATAAAAAACACTTTACCGGAGAATAAATTATTTACACATTAAACGTAATTCAATGTAAGTTTTCAGAATTGTAGAAATATTAACAAAAACTTTTTGTAAATTTAAAATAAACAGATAAATAAAAAACACTTACCGGAGAATAAATTGTTTACACATTAAACGTAATTCAATGTAAGTTTGATAATTGTAGAAATATTAACAATTTTTTTTTTGTAAATTTAAAATAAACAGATAAATAAAACACTTTACCCTAATTAACAGCTCAAAAAAGTAACTGTGATGCCGTGGATAGCAAAATCGCAATAGACAGAAAAATCAAAAAATTTCCCAAACCTCTCTACGAATTTTAAATCTCGCGGGTGAAAAAAAAATTGACTCTCTGATGGATTAATCACGCCAGTCACTTGGTTACCATGACAACGTTGTCATGCAAAAAAACGTCGATGTCTACTGGAAGGGAATTCGATAAGTCAAAAACATCATCGGTTGAATTATACACAAATACCTACGATTATGTATATTGATTTGAAGAAATACAGACATCGAATTATAATATTATCACTCACACACACACACACATATATATATAATGTTTTTTTTTTTCAAAAATAATTTACATTTATCAAAAGTAGTCTTAATTAAAATAAAGTTATTTTATATAATTTAATTAAAAGTAGATGGATGGATTTTATAATTATTATCTTTTACAAAATAGAAATAATATTGTTTTAGATTTTTTATTATCAAAATTAAACAGACCTTTTTAAAATCTTTCATTCAAAGTAATTTATAATACGTTTAAATATCAAAATAATAGTTTAACCATTAATCTCTTATTCCAGTGTATACATTTTAAATAAATATAATAAATTTTGTTTGTGTTCATTTCTACTTTTTCTTTCAAACTTTATACACATATGCGCACACACTTTGTGTGCTATGAGAAGCTACCGTCTTACTATATAAATAACATTATATATTATTAACAACTTACTCATATGGTTTGAGAAGAAGTTGTATCCTACCTTAAATTAGAGCGAAAACAATCGCTCGTGGATATATATGAACGAGAATATAAAACTTACCCGAGTGTTTAACCTCTTTCAAAGTTTACAGAGTTTGTAATATCTTTTTTGACGATCTAATACAATAGATAATAATTACTAAAACTAATATTTCCACATTTCTTCTCATAAAAAAATCTAAAATCTTGTCCAAAATGAATAGCAGTGTTCGAATTCTAAGTAGAATATAATTATATTTTTGTTTTCTTCTACAACTAGAAATAATTATATTAGCGTGAGTAAAATAAATGAATTTAATGATTTATAAAAAAAATAATTGACATGAAATGAGTTTATTTTTCAAAATTAAAAATGTAATTTTATATATTTATGTATATTTTGCACGAAGACTGATTAATATGTTTATAATAAAATACAGACTTTACATAATTATAAAAGTTTAAACAAATATTTAACTTAATTAATGAGTAATAAAAGTATTAAATAAAAAAATACCACACATGAATAATTTAACATACTTTTTAAATTTAAAATTAATTTAAAGCAAATTCTTTATTCCGTTAATTTTCCCTAAAAAGTAATAAAACTGTTAAGTTATTTTACATTGACATATTAACCATATCACTAGGGGTGGTTTAAAATTCAACAGACCAAAAACCGCAAATAATAAAACCAAAAATGGGAACACGGTAGTCTAACGTTAGTTTTGTTACAAGTGATTAAAAGGAAATGAGTAACTCCCTATATTACAAACATCAATAGATATCACATGGTCCGGTCTACACATTACTTTAATCTAGCGAAATTCTTTGTCCTGTTCCAATTCTGACAACTTATGTAAGATTGGAATATCAATAGATACAAGAACGTAGACTTATTAGATCTTTATTCTATGTTATTCTATCCATATCGTCCAATGTGTTGTTAATTTATGCATTTAATCAGTCAGTAGTGTCCGATCTTGATATAGGCTCTTTTTTTTTGGGGGGGGGGAGATTTTTGTGAACTAAATTGAGTTCCAAAACGCATCATTGATGAATACTATAAAATGGATATTATTTTGGGGATATCAATAAGATAATATTAGATATGAAATTATTAATTAGGACCTCCTGGCATCTTTTGATTCTTAAAATTTATGTAAGATGGCTGTACTTAAATAAAATAAAGTGGGTCGATATATTACTCAAAGAAATAATCCAAAACTCAGATAATAGGGTGAAACATAAACAAAAATCCAAACACTTTCAAAAACTTATGAATAAACATAAATGAAAAAAGAGTAGGAAAATGTAAAAAGTGAAATGTTAACATAAATATGTCTAAATAAAAATAGAATATTAATCATATGAAAGTGCTAAGTAAAACAACAAAAAATAATGGAATTAAAGAATAACACACACATTGAATAGCAAAGACCTATCTAAAAATTGTACATATTAGGAAGAAAGAAAATATATTTATCATATAACAGAAATTACTTCTCTCCAACACTGGGTAAAATATCAAGTTCCTTATAATATGAGTTACAAGATTTATAAGAACTCTATTTTACTGCATTTTAGAGGTGGGTAGAATAAAATGTAGAGGCTCAAAAGAAAACAATTGCAATACAGTTTATAAAATTTCAAGAAATGAAGGAACTGCCTTGATATATAATACTTCTCTAATCAATTTCCATTCTCACATCATTACACGGGAAATGTAATAATCAAACTTCTAACATATATATCGCAAGACATGAATAAATAATTTACTTAATAGCAGGGAATATAAAAATTGCGAATGAATATGAACTTATCTCTGGTGTAAATTCTAGCACTCTGCAATTCTGATTAATAAGGTTTTGAAAATATTTATTGTAAATCTAAAATAGGAAGCATTATAAAATTATTGCAAATTGTCATTAAGAAATATTTTGGTTGGAAATTGTACTCCGTAATAAAATAAAAAGAAAGCTTAACAATGACTGAGGAACACAACGGTTCTGATACTTGTAAGAGTCTTAGAAACTGAAAGTGTTGTCCACAGATTTCTGGATGGCTAACTCATCTTATATACATCTTTAAAGGATATGACAATTAAGATTTAATGTTATATTAGTCTAATAGATTAGCATTCTCTGTGATATAATCGGTATAAAAGGCGTTTCACATGTGAAATTCAAACAAACAAGGGTAAAGGAGGAGATATAACACTAATCATAGCTTAATAAGGTGTTGCAATTACATTTTGGCCTTAATATATTTTACAATATATTTGGGACATAGCAAATTGTACCCTCATTTGCATATAGGAATGTGTTCTGTTTTTATGGATAGAATATAGCCTCGCATGTATACTTTTATTGCAGATAGAAGTTTATACTATATCTTGTTAAGAAGTCACCCCAGTATATAAATAATCGTTATTTTTCATTTAATCTAATTAAGTAGCAGGTAAAGCGGCAAAGTAAACCAAAAAATAGAAATGGCGTTTTAAATATTTGTCTAAAAATAATTTCTAATGAAAAACATATTGGTATCGATACAGTTGAGTATCTACATTTGATGTGTTTAGTTGATGCTTTTAGACATTGCTTGGAGCTATTGAAACCATATTAGACAACAAACCCATACTTTTAAGATTCTGTCTACTTTATGATAGAGAATAGACAGGTAATTTTTTAATTAAAATGGTAAATATCTGTAAATGAAAAGTTTTACATATTTTTTTACAAATTAATCTAAGAATAAACTTTACATTTTTATTGGTAGTGTAAACAATATATTTTTTGCACTTCTTTTTAACTTTTTACAAAGAAATCTAAAATAATTCTTGCATTTAATGATATAGTTGGACTTCTACATTGAAGTTTTTTTCGTGACTTGCTGTTTTTATATTGTCAGTATCTTTTTTCAGTCTTTCTTCAGGATGTTCATTGGTTTATCATCAGCAATGAAAAGAATAGCCAAGTTATCCTTCTTTAGTTTGTTGTTATTAGTCTTCTACGTTAATTGTTGTATTACTTTTATTATAATTTGCATTAAATAAGAAAAGACAATTTATTTTATGGAAAATAATCAAAATTTATAAAGACAATTTTTATTTTGGCCTTTAGTATGCTTTACATAAAAGTCCACATTTACAATTGATGTTTTTCTTCACATTTTCAAACGCAAATAAAAAATATAGTCAAGCATTGGTGGTTGAGAGGTCAGCGACAGCTGCTTTACAATTTACAAGCATTTGTCCCGGAGTTAGCGGGTTCACTTCTCGACTGAAGCCATGACACATGAGAGAAATAAGAAATATAAAAAGGTAAAGATAAATAGTAATAAAACTTCAAAAAAATATAACAAATGCAAGTAATAAGATATAGGAAATTGCACTTTTAATTTCAAAGTAAAAAAAAAAAACTTCATTGTTTTTTCATGAATCATCCAAGAGTTGTTTCGTTAGGTGGCTGAAAATATAAAATTGAATGTAGATGTCCGATTATGTGAATTCTTTTTTTACAAATGTGCATTCGGTAAATTCATAGTTGATTAATATTGTTTCTGTGTCTTGCTTTATTTTTTTTATTAATAAGTGAAAATATATTTATTTTTGTTTCATTTCTACCACCATGTAAAAATTTCATTAATTCCTTTATGTCAGATGATTTGGTTGATAAATTTCTATCCAATGGTAACTTATTGATATTTTTGAGACTAATGTTTATTTTGTGGTAGTTATCAGTCTTTCAATTTTTTCAAAGAGTTCAGTAACACCTGTTTGTTCTCTTAACCATATATTGTGTTTTCGATCTCCTCTTGTTATTCCCAGCATGCATCTCTCTATGCTTCTTTGAGTGCTCTAAAGTATCTGTATTGCTCTTCCAGTAAGTGTCCAAGTCTCAGATCCATAATTAAGAACTGGTAAAACACACTTATTAAAAACCTTTCTTTTCAAACACATAGACATATTTCCTGTTAATATCAAATTATTTCTACGAAAATCACTCCAACCCAGTTTAATTTTATGATTAATTTCATTCATTATGTTTCCATCTGTATTAATAATCTGACCAAGGTATTTGTAGCTGTTATCTTGTTGTAATTCATCATAAGTAATCTTTATTTTCATATTTTGAGAAAATCCATTAAACATTACTATAGTCTTTTTAACATTTACCTTTGCTCCTACTTTTCTACTTTCTTCTGATAATCCTGCAACATGGTCTGCAGATCTAAATCATTATTTGCAAAAACAGCTACATCATCTGCAAAATCGAAATGACTTATATAATATCCATTTATTTTCACTCCTTTAGCTTCTCATTTTAATCCACAAAATACTTCTTGCAGCACTGCTGTAAAACGTCATGGAGATATGTAGTCACCCTGTCTTAAACCCTTCTCAATGCTGACTTTCCTAGTATCATTATGTAATCTAATTAATGCTGTTGCATTTTCATGAATCTTCTTTAAAATGTGACAATATTCTGGATCAATATCGTGATGATCCTATGATTTAATCACTCAAGAAATGTTTATAGAATCAAATGCCTTTTCATAATCTACAAAATCAAAACATAATTACAACTCATATTCATTGAACCAGAATATGATCTACTGTACTAAAGCCACTTTTAAATCCAGCTTGTTTTCTTGGTTGTCGTAGATCCAATGTTTTCTGCAGACAAATTGTAATTATCTTGGTAAAAATTTTGTATAAAACTAATAATAGGCCTATAAGTCTGTAATTTCTAATATCTTCTTTATAATCTTTTTTAAATATTAATATTAATACTGCAATCTTCCAATCATCTGGTACATCGTTATCATTTAGAAATTTGGTATAAAACTTTGCTATTTTTTTTTATTTCTTCATCTACTTCTTTTAATATATCGATTCGACTTCCATCATTACCTGGAGCCTTTCTTTTCTTCATAAATTTAATTGCATACTTCACTTCCTTCTTTGAAATTCTGGGTAATTCGGCAGATATAAAAGGACCTACTTGTTCTTTATTACTATATAATTATTGACAGAAGTTTTATACCTACTTCATGATGTCATCTTTTTAGTACTAATTTCACATTTTTTTCTTACTGCAGATGTTAATTTATACCAATACCAAAATGTTGTTTTACACTCTTGAGACTTGCATTCTCTTCTACAGCTTTCCTTGGTAGCTCACAGTTATACTTTCTTATATCATTTTCAACTCTTTTCCGCATCGTTTTACAACATTCGAGACATTCAATCCTTTTTAATGCATCATTTTGTATATCTTCATATTCCTTATTTTCTTCATACATTCTCTGTTTTCAGTAGAAATTTTATTGGTCAATTTCTGTTTTTTCTACCAGCTATTATCCTTGCAGTTTTTAAAAGTGTATCAGTTATTTTCATACTATTTTTATTCAAATCTGAGTCCTTTTCAAAATTTACTAATATTTGTAACCGATTTGTAAGTCCTAATTTAAATTCATTAGATTGTTTGTAAAGATTAAGAATATCACCTGTAAAATGTTGTTTTTTTAAACAATTTTGTCTCTCTAGATTGCCATTAACATGTATTTACATCTTACTAATCGATAATCACTTCCTATGTTAAATTTATTATGAACATTACAATCTTGAACTGTGCATTTTCTGTTAGTCAAAATATAATTCAATTCTGTTGTACCTTCATTTGGATGCTTTCATGTCCATTTCCTTTTAACCTTTTTTTTTTAAAAAAAAAATTCAAAATGTAAAGTTTTTTTTTCTGAAAACTCTACAAGTCTGTCTTCTCTCATCTCTATTACAATAACCAAAATTACATACAGCACTTTCATCTGTTTATCAATCCCAACATTAAAGTCTCCCATAACATTTTTGAAATGTTGTTTACTCTGATCAAAAACCTTTTGTGCATCATATAAAAATATTGTACTACTTTAACACTATGAGAAATTCTTGGGACATAAACCTGAATTATCTGCATTTGGTATCTGCTATTAAGTTGTATATCTAATATTGTCTCTTTCTCTGATCCACCATCAATATCAACAATATTGTTCTTCCACTTTTTGTTTATAATGAATCCTACACTTTATGTGAATATGCACAATCATTGTTAGCTTCCGTATCATCAGATGGTGGCTGTATTTCAAGTGGCCACCACTTTTGAAATCTCTATAGCAGAGTAATTTAATTTTTATTTAAATGATGCAGTCTGACTCACTAAGAATTGTCACACCTTCCTCACCCTTCCCTACTCAACTTGGAATGTGCAAAATGTTGGCAAATTGTAGGGCTGAACACTTTTTTAGCTGAGCTCATGCAAAAATTATGGCAGTTGCTGACAAGAGATGCAGGGTCACCATGGTGGTATTTACATGCCTGGACTTACAGCTAATACAACAGTTTCTGTTGTATTAGTCTTGATGACATCACACAGATAAATATTGCAGGCTATTTTATGCTTCACAACCCTGGTTATGTGAATTCACACAATTCTCCATATTATTTCTGAGGATGGCCACAAGTTTTGAAATCTCCATAGCAGACTAATTTAATTTCTCCTTAAATTATGCAGTCTGACTGAATCACTAAGAAATATCAGCACACCATATTGTGCCAAGTCCATGAAAGTTTATACTTGCAAAACAACCTTGCAGTTTCAATGTCATGCACCCTCCTGAAAGCAGAGCTATTTGATTCTTTCACATTTCCAAACCAAATGTTGTGATTCTATGACATAAAATCAATAAAATAATGAAAGTTGAAAAAGTAAAGTTTTGGTCTTATTTTATTTTTTTGTGGGGTGGGGGTGTTGAGAACAAGTTTGTCATCACTGAGACAAAAGTTATTTTTGTTTTCTTGTTTTTATTATAAAAACAGGTAGAACAAGATTTTATTTAAAAAAAAAGTCATACAAATAAAATGGACTAAAAATTGGTTTTAAAAATCAAACTTTTACTAGATCAGCGGTAAATATATGTTTGTGTATTGTTTTTGGTATTGTAATTTGTTAGTAGGTAGAAAAAAACATTTCCCAAACAAAAGGTTGTACTTCTATGACATAAATCAATCCAAACAAAAATCAAACATTGATAAAGTCAAAAGTTTTGGTCTTTTTTTTTTGTGGGGGGGGGGGGTGAGAAAAAGTTTGTCATCACTGAGACAAAAGTTAGAAAAAATTTAAATTTGGTTTGCTGTTTTATTTTTTTTTTTAAAAAAGTAGAACAATATTTTATTTTAAAAATGGTAATACAAATAAAATGTAATAAATATTTGTTTTAAAATAATAAAAGTTAGACTATATCAGTGACAAAGTTGTGTTTGTGTAAGGGAAAAAATGAAAGACATAGTAAAAAAAACTAAAATGAAACAAAAAATTAAAGACATAGCGTAGAAAGAAAAAATCAATGGTTGGTGAGCTTGTAACATTACAGTTGATTGTTTTTGCATAGCAACAATGCCATCAAGTGGCCATGCCCTGCTAATGGACTAGTACCATCCATTGTTATATAAATTTTTTATATTGTTTTATATTAATCCATTTAATAATTCTGGAATATTTGTAAATAAGATCTTATTAAAATTAATGTTTTAAAATGTAAACCATGTATCTACATTTGCATCTTTTTTGTGTGGATCATCATCACTACATCATCATCATAGAGTATAAATTATAATATACACATAACCAAAATATATGATTTGACATTTAAAAAAGAAATTAATTCAATGCAAGATGGTGTATAACCATTGCCTGGGAAAATGATTCTTAAATGCGATCTTAAATTATCCCATGATCAACATTTTATATGCTTGCTCATAACTGTTATTAAAACATGCAAAACTCTCTATACATATTGTCACTCAGTGCAAGCCAGATAATCAAGGGATGCCTGAAGACTTGTTAATAAAATCCCCATCTATTGCCTAGTCATTCAATATCCCCAGACTAGTTTTTGGCTTGTGGCTTTTGTCAGTGAGGAGCCTTGGATCTGAGGGCACTGCACATAGAGAGCCATAATAATCAATAAATGCCAGACAGCTTGTGCATACAATCCCCATCTAGTGCCTACTCATCCAAGCTCCCCAGACTAGTTTCTGGTTTGTGATCTTTGTCCATCAGGAGCATTAGATCCAAGAACACTGTATCTGCTCTTAGATCCAAGACTCCTCACTGATGAAAGCCACAAGCCAGAAACTAGTCTGGTGATATTGGATGAATAAGCCCTAGATTGAGATTTTATGCACAAGCCTTCTGGCATCCATTGATTACTCTGGCTTGCACTGAGTGTTAATAACATAGAGAGTTTTGCCTGTTTTAATCTGGAATTATTGTGAACTGCCTTGATCACATCAGTCTTTGATAAAATTTATTGCAAATTTAGTAAAGTATGTTAATTTTTAGGAAATTAGATTATGAATTTTTTTTTTTTAATTTAAAGTTCTAAATTATGATTACAATTTAGATAACAATAGTGATTTAGTATTCAATAGTAAAGAACATTAGTATAAAGTAGTAATATAATTTTAATTATAGATTAATGTTGTAAGATTTTTCTGAAATGACACGCTACTTACAAAGTTAAAGTCAATGATAATCCTAAGAGTTCCTTAATATAATAATATTACTATGATTATTCTTAATGGTGATTTTATAAAAGCAATAATAATAAAAGATCAATATACTGTAGAATGATCACATGACTGATTAATTAGGTTAGCATAAATTTAAGAATTTAAGTTTAGTTGCTAGTCATGGGGATATTTACATGCTTAATAAGAAGGTGTGTCTTGGTATTATTATGCCATTGGATGAATACTTCGGTATTTATTTAATTTTAAAAAGATATGTAATCTTGTTAATAGGATCAGTAGGTCTAATAATTGCTCATACCAATTGAATATTATTTAGAATTAATAAGAGTAGTAAATTGTACCTAGATAAAGTAACACTATAGAGCAATTTAGGGACATGTTTTTTAGGGGTCATCTTCCTATTGTACAATATAAAACCTTTTAATTGGTTAATTATGCTAATTGAGTATATAACAATGAGTATATTGTCCAAAATTTTAAATTTCAGACATATAACTTGCACAAATAATTGAATATATGAGTCTTAGAAAGAGAATTCAGTGGGGATACAGAATACAAATTTTTTAGTTGTAAATATTTTAAGAATTATGTAATTTAAGTATAAGTGGTTTTAATAAATGCAAACCCATTTACCTATATAAGTGTGTCAGAATTAAGCAAAAGATAGAATAGAAAGAAATTCAATCTTAATATTTTATATTACAGAGACTCTTTAGAAGATGGGTGTGTTCTTTTCTGCACTGAATTCTGATAAATAAATAAAGTAAATTAATTTATTTTATATAAAATAATGATATATTTTTAAAGATAGTAATGATAATAATATTTTAGGACTAAATAATATTGTTCAAATATCTCAGTTCAATTTAATTAAAAAGATAATGTATTATAAATTTTATTTTAGAATTGTTAAAACTTTATCAATTTTAAAAAATATTTAGTGATTTTATTATTAAGCATCACATGATCACTATCTCTTATACTAGCACATATTTGTTTATAAACAAAGCAAAACTCTCCATACAGTATTGCCACTCTGTGCCAACCAGATGAGTAGGCATTAGATAGGGATTTTATGCACAAGCCTTCTGGCATTCATTGATTACTCTGGTTGGCACAGAGTGGCAATACTGTATGGAGAGTTTTGCTTTGATTTTATTATTATTAAATAGTAGACAGCAAAATAATTATTCAAAAACTGCTAGTTAATTTACAATTAATTGGTCAATGAAATGTAATTAATTGTTTTTTGATGACATGCTGTCTGGGTGTAAAAAATGATCAGACAAACTAGAAGAGAAGAAAAGGAGAAAAGAAAGTGAACCACTGATTGACATAAAAGTTTGTAAAAAATATAAAATTTGATATACATCTGGGTCTTGTTTTACGCAATAGATAGGTTCCTCAGAAAACATGCGCAAATGAAATCATGCAAAAATAGATGCAACTTACATTGAAAAAGGGGGGATGTGGTCTGTGATTTTTCAAAGTTTGCGTAAAAGCAAAGCACCAACTAAAATTACTTTAAAATTCGCACAAAAAAAGGAAATAAAATATGACTAATAAAAATTTTCAAATTTGAAAAAAATCGATACAAGACAAACTTTTTTTAACTATAATATTTAATTTTATTCAAAATAATATATTTTTATGCATAATTTACAGTACAGTAATTTACATTTTTATACATGTTTTAATTATTATTGCTATTTGCCGAAAAACATGTTCGTTTGCAAACTGGTAAAAAATAAAATTCTTCACAAGAGGAAATACAACTAGCACCAACTTCACACTCATGTTGTGTCAATAGTTTTCTGGTGACAATGTAATTAGTAATTAATCTTTGAGATGATTATTTTATTAATTGTTTATTAAACTAACAACTAAAAATTAAATTCTTATTTTTGTCTTTAATTTTTTAATTTTCAATTCCGTTTAAAAATCAAATTTAAAATCACATTAATTTCAAGTCACCATAAGTAATTTTTAATTTGTTAATTACAATTAAAAATCAGATTTTAATTGTCAAATTTAATTGTGCTCCCTGCTATTACTCACCTTTTAAAAATAAAATTATGGACACTAAATGATTAATAATTGATTACGTTCTTTTTTAAAAAGCAAAAACAGAATGTGATTTAAAATGCAAAATTAACATGCACAATGTTTGAACAAATTTACATTATAATCTTGTAAAATTTAATGTGTATATACATAAAATGTGGAAATCATGATTTTAATTTCATTATTGCATAAAATCTTACTATTATAAAGCACTGAAAATATTGAAATTACTAAGATGAAAGTTGAATTCCAATAATGTGCTATTACTTTCAATATAACATAAGTGTGCGATATTTATTATTTAAAGTAATAGCGCATTATCGGAGTTCGACTTCCAGTGAAACATGAATTGCGTACCTTCAAAATCGTATTAAATAAGATCGCACGTAAAAAGAGACCCAGGTGTATTTTCTTTTGTAAACAATAAAAATACTTAAATTAATCATGCTAAAAGGAGTATAATATGTTTAATATTACTTTAAAAATGTAGGAGCAAGTTAAACTAAGTTTCTTCATTTGCAATATAATTGCAGTCTAAAATTTCAAATCACAATTATAAATGCTATTGAAGAATAATCACAAGGAAAATTTATTATTATTAACGATTGGAAAAATCCATGAAGGATAAGGATTCCCTACTTCAATTAATTAAAAGATGTAAATACTGTCACGTATGGAAATATGTTTTGTTTATTTCTACTTTGTTGATTAATTTAAATAATAACTTAATTATGAAGAGAAACAAAAATAAATACAAAGTGATAATTTATATAAAATAATTAAATTAGCTTACTGAACTTTAAAATAGTTTATTAATGAAAACAAGATGTCAGATGAAAATTGTTGTCTTTTAAATTAAAGTATTGTTCTAATTAATTTATAAAACTATGAAGAACAATATACATTCATTATATATTTAATAATTAAATAATATTAAGTAAATGAATATGATAATAAAAGTTTATTATTGATTATATTAGATAAAGTCTTGTTTCAAGTAAGAGCATTTTGTTTTGCAAATAAGATTATCCTATAGTATAAAATATTGAAAGGTTAAAAAAATGCTGTTAATTAGTTATTTTTATTCTAAGAATGGAAATGATTTTCTGTTTTGAGGTAATTGCAAACAGGCCCATGGGCATATAGTCAGATAAGAGATAAATTAAAAAAATATTACTGATAGAGTTTACAAGGAGATAAAAAAAACCTTTGAAGGGAGAAGGGATTTTTGGCTTGCTAGTGCTGAGTGTGTATTATTAAGTATATTTATAAGTGTATTGCAGATCTCCAAAATGTAGGGGTCAGCAATAATTTACATTTCCCATATTTGCAGCAGCTGAAGCGGTCTCCAGAGTAGGATGGTTCCGAAAATAGCCAGCAATGGACATTTCTCCATCTAGAAGCATAGGAAATGGAAAGAACTTTGAATTCTATCACGCATCAAGGATTACATATACAGACTTTACCTGTAGAATTGGAGACTATAAACTTTTTTTTAAATGAAGTTTAAAGATTAATCATATAATGCACACTTTTTCCAGTATTTTAAGTATCACTTAACTTTTAAAAGACATCTCTTATCTGACTAAATTTTAAATCATTTATATATTTTCTTTTTTTTAATATGCTTAATATTTTCATTCTCGTAATTTCTTTTAAATTAATTATTTAAAGTGAGCATGAATGGCTGCATATATTTGTAAGATTGTTAGTTTAAAGTGTGTTAATTTTGGGCTAATTGTTTTGTAGTTGGATCGATGCTAGTGGATAGGTGTACGGATGTTTTATGTCAATGTAACTTGAATATTTGCATTGGATACTCATTCCCTTGTATTGCTTTAGCATACAGGGCATAATGCTGACCTAAATGTATGACCCAAAAGAGTAGTCATCACGTTGTCAATGGTCGTAGACGTATTTCTTATGCCATTGATTTCTTGCACTCTGACTGCATAGTGAGCCGGCAAAGACCGCTATTACCATTTACAGAGCTTCTCGTATAATTTTGTTCTTGTATCATGGAGAAGATGCTCATTCCTTCTCACCATGATTCGTTATTTTTCTAATGATATCATGCTACAGATGTAAATTTCCTGTTAGCATGATTGTGTTATTTTAATAATCTCATTTTGCATTGGTCACATCGGTATATCAGTAAACTAGCATTGGTTTAAATGAGAGATATTTGGCCTAAGATTAAAAGTGAATGGGTTATTGCGTAATCTAGGTAGTATGTTCACACTTAATAAAATATTAAAATTGTATTTAAAGCTATTAAACACTTCTATCTGTGCATATAATCCAAATCAAATATATTTAGTTGATTTAATTTTCAGAATCTTTTTAATGATTGTGTGCGTTATAATAAATTGTTTTGCTGAATTAATTTTGGCAGCAACTTATTTGATATATTTTATTAATATTTAAAAGTAAGCATTAGAAATTTGATGTCCCAGTATTTACGATCTGATTGGCTATTAATAATCACAAGCGCAGAGAGACTTGCATTCTCTCGTAAGTTAAGTTAATATACAGTATCATATTTTAAGCTCAGCTTCTTCCTGAGCTAGCGACTGGTGCTTTCGGTTCGATAAAAAGGTAACCTCTCCCACGCATATCTGCCTACTGTATAAATTTTCAAGGTTCAAATGGACTGGTGGCACCCTGGTATGGCAGATTAGGTTAGGGAGGTTTGTCAACGTTATAATTGGCCACCCAACTTGGATGGATATACTTTAACCATAAGTACCCGGAGAATTTTAAAAATAGGTTATGCCAGTAACAAAAAAAAATCGTTTGTTAAATGAATGTTTGCTTATATTTTAAAGCTATAGATTATAATGTAGATGTAAAAGTACTGCCAGAATGTATATTGCGCACACATGCATGCATACACGTAAGAAAGACAACTTATGAAATATACTATTAAAAAAGTAATTTTAGAAAAGTATGATTAATAATAATAATAAAAAAAAGTAAGTTGGGAACTATCTAATGGGAGATGCTCAGCTGATGTAAAAAGTTGGGGAGAATAGTTTTTTTGTGTGAGAGTAATTACTAAAAAAAAATCTTTAAGAATAATGTTTTCTACTAACGCCAAGTAAGTTCTTTTTTTAATTGTCTTGTTTTTGATGAAGTTCAGTGATATGTAACGCAATAAGCATATGCCGTTACATTTCTTTCAAATATATATATATAAGGGGAATTTAATAATTTGATTTGAATTAATATATATAATGCACAGATAGCAAAGTAACTAAACTATATAATTTAAAGTTAAAATCTAAAAACAAGATTTTTTTTAATATAAAAGATTTTTTTTTAAAAAATCCTGTTAATTAGTTGTTTTTATACTTAGAATGGAAATGATTTTCTATTTTGAGGTAATTGCAAACAGACCCATGGGCATATAGTCAGATAAAAGATAAATTTAAAAAAATCCTACTGATAAGAGTTTACTAGGAGATAAAAAGAACTTTGAAGGGAGAAGGGATTTTTGGATTGCTCTTGCTGAGTGTGTATCATTAAGTATATTTATAAGTGTATTGCGGTTCCCATATTTGCAGCAGCTGAAGCAGTCTCCAGAATAGGGCGGTTCCTGGAAAATAGCCAGCAATTGACTTCTCTCTATCTAAAAGAATAGAAAATGGAAAGAACTTTGAATTCTACCATGCATCAAGGATTACAAAGACAGATTTTACCTTTAGCATTGAAAAGTATAAACTTTTCTTTTAAATGAAGTATTAATCTTAATCATATAATGCAAACTTTTTTCAGTATTTTAAGTGTCACTTAACTTTTAAAAGAAATCTTTTATCTGACTACATTTTAAATTATTTATATATTTTCTTTTTTTAAAAAATATGTTTACTATTTCCATTCTCATAATTTCTTTTAAATTAATTATTTTAAGTGAGCATGAATGGCTGCATAGATTCATAAGATTGTTAGTTTAAAGTATGTTAATTTTGGGCTAATTGTTTCAAGGTTGGATCAGTGCTAGTGGATAGATGTACGGATGTTTTATGTCAATGTAACTTGAGTAGGTGCATTGGATACTTGTTCCCTTGTACCACATTAGCATACAGTGCATAATACTAACCTGAACATATGACGCAAAAAAGTAGTCATCACATTGTCAATGGTCGTAGATGTATTTCCTATGCCATTGATTTTCTTACACTCTGATTGGATAGTAAGTCGCAGAGACTGCTATCACCATTTACAGAGCTTCTCATATAATTTTATTCTTATATCATGGAGAAGATGCTCATTCCTTCTCACCATGATTCATTATTTTTCTATTGATATCATGCTACAGATGTAAAATTCCTGTTAGCATGATTGTGTTATGCTAATAAACTCATTTTGCATTGGTCCCATCAATATTTCAGTAAGCTAGCATTAGTTTACATGTGATATTTTTGGTCTAAGATTAAAAGGTATTGGGTTGGTTATTGTGTAATCTATGTAGCATGTTCACACTTAATAAAATATTAAAATTTTATTTAAATTTATTAAACGCTTCAATCTGTGCATATAATCCAAATCAAATATATTTAGTTGATTTAATTTTCAGAATCTTTTTAATGAGTGTGTGCGTCATAATAAAATGTTTTGTTGAATTAATTTTGGCAGTAACTTATTTTATACATTTTATTAATATTTAAAAGTAAGCATTAGATATTTGAATGTACAGTATGATATTTTAGGCTCAGCTTCTCCTTGAGCTAGCGACTGGTGCTTTCGGTTCGATAAAAAGGTAACCTGTCCTACACGTATCTGCTTACTGTATAAATTTTCTAGGTTCAAATGGCCTGGTGGCGTCTTGCTATGGCAGATTAGGTTAGGGAGGTTTGTTCACCGTTATAATATATATTTTAAAAGAAAAAGTGGTTGTATATTTGCTGTGTTATAATATATGATACATATTAAATCAGATATAATCAAACATAAAATTAGAGTTAAAAGTTTGCCACATTTAAAATAATAAGATAGAAATAGTGAAACCAAGCAAATACATTTAGAGAATAAACTTCTAGATTCATGTATTATACTTTACTGAGAAAAAGAGAAAGTCATTAATTTATTAGAGTTATGATAATTGGCACTACATTGCAGATCATTAAATGGACAGAGAGTTACATTTATATTTTAAATAAATTACAAATTACATAAATGGAGATTTTAAAACTTCATATTAGTGACAGAGACAGGATTACCTTCTGTGACTTGATGCTTTGATATGCTTAAAGAATAAGTATGGAAAAGATGATTGGCAATGCAGATTTTGGAGAAATAATTGTTAGCATCTTTGTAGAGTTAAATTAACATATAATTAGAACATTGTTTAAGTGGCAATGGCATAGCAGCATATTGGTATAGAGACAATCTTGAAAAGATTGGGATCAATATTGGGAAAGCAAATTTTTTTCCCTCTACTCAGAATTTGTATTTAAAAAATTAGAGTGGCTTCAATTCATTCTGCAACACCTTCTGAAATAAAAGCAAAGAGTGCCTAGCTTAGAAATTTGGGTGTATTTATATGGCACAAAGACCTCCTAGAAACTTCTATTACCTTTCCATTGGCGATCCGGATGTGGATTAACTCACCTGAATGCACCTATCCTTTGTTAATATTATCATTTTAAAGATGACAATGAGATAACTTCTAGAGAGTATTTTTTTAATCTATTTCGAGATTGGAAATAGATTCAAAATATATTTTTCATTAATGTTAGGATTTACTTTACTTAACGACATTTTAAAAGTAAACAAGGTACATTCTTTTGTTTATAAATCTAAGTTATGTTAATTGCTCTCTAGAACTTTCTCTGGTATTATGTCAGTTAAATAAAATACACGAATAATAAATATTAAGCATTAAAGCACCCCACATGGTTAAGAAATCCAGTAACTCCCTCTGTGAATTAATATATAGGTACATTAGAGTTCGTATTTCAAAACAGCCAGCTCAACACAAAACGATAATACGAATTCTAATGTATTTGTATATTAGTTCATAGAGGACGTTACTGGATTTATTAACCATGTGTGGTGATTTAATGCTTAATATTTGTATATTTATTTCAGTATAGCGTTATGCACTGGGATTATTTTCTATACGAATAATAAAATATAAAAAAATATAAAATATTTAATATAATGAAAGATGATTTACAATAATTTTAGCTATCTGTGACACATACAGACATATACATGACTATTTATGGGGATGAAAATTTAAATATTTGTGAATTAAAACTAATATTTGTGAATCAAAATAATGTTTAAGTAGCAAAAGAGGGGGAGTAATTGCATGTATGTGTGTACTTTCACTCCCTATTGATTAACAAGTATATAAATGGGTTGAAACTTTGGTTGAAGGTTTCACAGATCACCAGGCAGTGAAGCAAAATTTGTATAACATATTTTACTGTTTTAATATATATATAATTATTCAAAACAATGCAATAGTTAATACAGTAAAACAATATATATATATATATATATATATATATATACCACAATTTAATAGAAGTACTTTCAACTATCTATGTAGTCATTATCAACTAGATTTAAATTGTATTAGAAAAAACTGTTACAAATGTAAACAAAAAGTAATATGTCATACATCAATTTTCCCACAATTCATTAATTTTTATATTAAATTGTGGTATATAATTGTTTTTTTAAAATATTGTTTTACTGTATTAATTATTGTATTGTTTTGAATAATTATATACATTTTATTATAATTGAAATACAGACATTGATTAATAATTTACACACACACACACACATATATATATATATATATATATATATATATATATGTCAACAGATGGCATTCTACCAAAAACACCATCAAGTGTATGTTTACATAAACGATAGAGCAAGCATTCACTATCTCTAACTTTAATTCCACTTTCAAATCATGATTTCAAGCTATTTGCTATCCTCAGTGAAAGACAAGAATAAGAAACTAGATCTAAACACAAACTCTTAGCGTTTATGAAACAGTTTCTATTCAGCTTGCAATCATGAATTTTTTAGATGCGTAATGTCTTCAAACTCAGCATAGCAAGCCAGATAGCTATATGGGTCTGATATCAGTTCAGCATCACCACGTAGTAGAAGCCTCTGCAATATATATCATTGCTAGAAAGACCTCAAAGGTATATTTATGAAAAACAAAAAAGAAGTTAAAAACTTGCTAATGGTTGTATTTATGTCAACAGATGGCGTTCTACCAAAAACACTGTCAAGTGTATGTTTACATAAATGTCAAAGCAAGCATTCACTATCTCTAACTTTAATTCCACTTTTAGACCATGATTTCAAGCTATTTGCTATCATCAGTGAAAG
Source organism: Epiperipatus broadwayi (assembly GCA_028023455.1). Taxonomy (NCBI): domain Eukaryota; kingdom Metazoa; phylum Onychophora; class Udeonychophora; order Euonychophora; family Peripatidae; genus Epiperipatus; species Epiperipatus broadwayi. The sequence continues at coordinate 31,407 of JAQFVV010000240.1, read as the reverse complement.
ACATGAACAAGAAACTAGATCTAAACACAAACTTTGAGCGTTTATGAAACAGTTTCTATTCAGCTTGCAAGCATGAATCTTCTAGACACGTAATGTCTTCAAACTCAGCATAGCAAGCCAGATAGCTATATGGGTCTGATATCAGTTCAGCATCACCACATAGTAGAAGCCTCTGCAATATATATCATTGCTAGAAAGACCTCAAAGGTACATTTATGAAAAACAAGTTAAAAACTTGCTAACGTGTATATTTATGTCAACAGATGGTGTTCTGCCAAAAACACCATCAAGCGTATGTTTACATAAACGTCAGAGCAAGCATTCACTATCTCTAACTTTAATTCCACTTTCAGATCCTGATTTCAAGCTGTTTGCTCTCATCAGTGAAAGACAGGAATAAGAAACTAGATCTAAACACAAACTCTATCTGGCTTGCTATGCTGAGTTTAAGACATTACATGTCTAAAAAATTCACGCTTGCAAGCTGAATAGAAACTGTTTCATAAACGCTCAGAGTTTGTGTTTAGATCTAGTTTCTTATTCCTGTCTTTCACTGATGATAGCAAATAGCTTGAAACCATGATCTGAAAGTGAAATTAAAGTTAGAGATAGTGAACGCTTGCTCTGACGTTTATGTAAACATATGCTTGATGGTGTATTTGGTAGAATGCCATCTGTTGACATAAATACAAGCGTTAGCAAGTTTTTAACTTGTTTTTTGTTTTTCATAAAGGTAACTTTGAGGTCTTTCTAGCAATGATATATATTGCAGAGGTTTCTACTATGTGGTGATGCTGAACTGATATCAGACCCATGTAGTTATCTGGCTTGCTATGCTGAGTTTGAAGACATTACATGTCTAAAAGATTCACGCTTGCAAGCTGAATAGAAACTGTTTCATAAATGCTCAGAGTTTGTGTTTAGATCTAGTTTCTTATTCTTGTCTTTCACTGATGTTAGCAAATAGCTTGAAATCATGATCTGAAAGTGGAATTAAAGTTAGAAAATAGTGAATGCATCCTCTGATGTTTATGTAAACATATGCTTGATGGTGTTTTTGGTAGAATGCCATCTGTTGACATAAATACAAGCATTAGCAAGTTTATAACTTGTTTTTTGTTTTTCATAAATGTACCTTTGAGGTCTTTTTAGCAATGATATATATATATTGCAGAGGCTTCTACTATGTGGTGATGCTGAACTGATATCAGACCCATATAGCTATCTGGCTTGCTATGTTGAGTTTGAAGACATTACGTGTCTAAAAGATTCACGCTTGCAAGCTGAATAGAAACTGTTTCACAAACACTCAGAGTTTGTGTTTAGATCTAGTTTCTTATTCTTGTCTTTCACTGATGATAGCAAATAGCTTGAAATCATGATCTGAAAGTGGAATTAAAGTTAGAGATAGTGAATGCTTGCTCTGACGTTTATGTAAACATACGCTTGACAGTGTTTTTGGTAGAACAGCATCTATTGACATAAATACAAGCATTAGCAAGTTTTTAACTTGTTTTTTTGTTTTTCATATATATATATATTAAGTCACGTTTTGTATTTGTGTATTTGCATAGCTTACTTTCTTTTTCTTTTATTGTTATTTTTTTTAAAAGTTTGTAAATTGAAAAAAAAAAACAATAAAATGAAAATAAAGGAAGCTAAGCAAATACACAAATAGAAACATGACTTAGTTAACAGGCAGACAGCAAACATTAAGATCATGGAATTGTGAAATGTTAGTTTTTAAAAATGTTAGTTGACAAAGATTACTAGGATAAACAAAAGTGCTCCTAAGTTGATACACTTTTTAATTATCTAATTACTGTATTTATAAATATTCAGTTATATAATTATGTATAGTGCTTTGAAAAAATACAGACATCGAATAATATGTATGTAAATAATGAATTATTTTTAAGCTATAAATATTGTACTTGTTTTTGCCATGTTATTATTAAATTCAAACCAAATTTTCCATGCTTGTTGATAAAGAAATTTTAGCACACACACAAAAAAACTTGTTTAAAAGTATTTTCAAAACGCTATATTTTAATATATATGTATATATGTTTTTATATTTTATCTAATTTTTATTAGCAGTTATTATTTTATTTTCTATTTTATTTTCAATTATTGATAGACTTTTTCCTATGTTGTTAACTTGATGTACAATAGTTTTTTTTTCAAACTTCTACGTCATCTTCTGTAAGATTTACTAATTAATAGATGCATGATAATAGTACTTAACAAATTTCTATTCAGATATGGATAAGACAGAAATAAATAAGGATTTATTAAGAAGTATATCTTCTTATATTCGTTACTAAACCTAGCAGAAGAGGGCAGATATAACTGAATATATGAACGCTAACGACATGTAATAGATTTCCATAATATTTATTTTATCTTCATGTGTGCTATTCCCATTATTTTACCAATTTTACACAAAATCCTAATTTATATCTTGTGGTTTTCTCATTTTTTTCTCTATGTCATTAAGATACATTATTCATAAATTTCCTCATTTCATTATAAACCTTAGCGATTCTTGAATTTTTGTCTTCCTAACAAACTATATGTGGACATATTTATTCAATTTGAGATAAAATGTAATGGTCTTGAAAGGTGTATTATTATTTCTGACTACGTATTAATTATTTACTTTTGTATAATTCTAAGAGTCTTCAAAGTACTAATCAATCCCACGTTGTGCATACTTTTTCCTAAAACTATATTAATAATTAATCCTCTTATAATCATTCTTTTTTTGAAACACTAATCTTGAAAAATCTCTAAAATTCTTTAACTAAACTTCTTTTATATATAAGGCTTTTATTGCTTGTAACAAGAAGAGATATATTGTAACTGGAAGTATTATTCTTTATGATATATAAGATTTCATATTGGAGACAAATTATGTGAAATGAAACATTTGATGAATAGTAGAGTTCATCTGTGTATATGTGACTTGACATCGCTGAGTGATTTAGTGATAATTTGAAACCTAAATGATGCTAAATTAATGCTCTGGTTGATACCTTATACATATTGCATTACTAAAGTAATAAAATATATTCTTTTCTATTCATTTTTTAAATTGATTGAACAGTTAATTGCGCATCATCTTACTAGTCATATATTTTGTCTGATTTCTTAACTCAGGAACGACATAAAATCCTGATATTTTATATTTAATAAAACATACTTAATAAGTTTTATTATCTATATATAATAAACGACAATAAAAGTATTAAATGAAACGATACTTAATAGACATAACAAGATTACTCAAAATATGTTAAAATATTAATATATTCCGAATATTTTTTTCTCTATTACTCTTTTCAATGCACTCATTTTAAAATCTATTGAGCATGAATATTTTCATAAAATTCGATACACTATCCGTAACTTTCTATAAATACAAAAGTAATAACCTGGTCTGTTGTAAAATTATTGCTGAAAATTTTAGATTAAAAGACAATACACAAAAAAGGTTAATCTCCAAAAAGTTACCATACAGTTGCAAAATTTAAAAAAAAACGTGAGCTGAAGACATATCTGATATTAAATAGTTTATTTTTAGAAAATGCCTAAGTGATTTCTGTGATGTCAAACAATTTTCAATGTTTTACCAGTGAAAGAAAATGTGGAATTGAATAAATTAAAATGTTCCTAAATAATGTATATTTCATTTTTAATGACGCTAGTTAATATATATATATATATATATATAGGAACCCGCTCTCTCTATCGCTATAGAATGTATGTTAAATGGATATTCTGATATCTTCAGAGAGTTTTTGAAAAATATACCTACAAGAAGTCAAATTCCCTGCATTTTTATTTTAGTCTTTAGCAATAATGTTTCACAAAAAGAATCATACAAAAACGCCTAATGACAATTCTCATGTTTGTCAATTATTTTGTTGATAATCAATGACTTTTTAATTTTTTTAATGTAAAATAATAACTTCATCTTACACAATATTTATCAAAAAGTGTCCATTGCTTTGTTTCAATGCCTTTTTTTATTCTTGTTATAATAAAATAATGGGAATAGTATGAATACTGAACCCCACCGTTTGATGGTGCTGCTTTTTGCCTATCAGGGCAGTGGGTTTCTTTACAGAATTTTTTTTCACTTTCTATACATAAAACTCATATGTTTTTTTTTTTCATTTTTAATAAACAAACACTTTGTTTTGATGGTTTAGGGGGGGGGGAGGTTGGTTTGCTTTTAAATTATTGACTTTTTTTTATTTTTAGCTTTTTTTTATTATTTTGAATTATGTTTCTTAACATAATACTACTGGTAAAAAAATTTTTTTTACCCTTTTTAATACATAAAATTCGTATGGTATTTTCCCCTTTTTAATAAACAAACACTTTGTTTTTTAGATGGTAGAGGGGGATTGGATTAATTTTAAATTATCACCTTTTTTGGATTGTGAGCTTCTTTTTTAAAACCTTAAACAATTCAGTTTTTAATAAACCAATAGTTGGTTTTTAGAGGGTGGAGGGGGATTGGTTAGAATTTTAAATCTCATCTTTTAATATATTTTGCCAATGTAATGGAAACTTCTCATATTAATTTTAACTGTGTTCGAATATAGAATACATATAAAGAGATAGATTAACAAAATATATGAATTACTGGATGGGGTTGGTTTGCTTTTAAATTATCGACTTTTTTCCTTATCAACTTTTTATTGATTTTGAGTTGTTTTTTTGATAGCGTATTAATCAATTCATTTTTATTAAACCAACAGTTGGTTTTTAGAGGGTGGAGGAGGTTGGTTTGATTTTTAATTATCGTCTTTTGTTTTCTTATTATGATGTTTTTTTTTTTTAATTTAAGCTAGGAAGACTTTATATGATAGCAAAAAGTTATTCTTTATTTTTTGCCTTTTTCAAAAAGCCTTAAACACTTCGTTTTTAAAAAAACATTTTTAGGGGGGCAGGGAGTTACAGTTTGTTTGACTCCAATAGAAGATGAGCCTCAAAGCTATAACAGGATTTTGAAGCCGTCCAACCAACTTCCCTTATGCAGATCCCAGGTACACTTGCAGGAGTGGCAACAGTATTCCCCAGATCCTGTAGTTGACTAAAGCCATGCTACTCTTGCAATTGCATAGCTTTGCATGTTCTATCTCTGGACAAACACAACAGTGTCAACTTTTGTGGCTGGCAATTCATTCCTCTTCAACCAATTTTGATCACTTGTTGCAGACATTTTACTGTTCTCGTACAAATTCATGCATGAACATGCATTTGCGCATGAACTTGGCAGAACTCTGCTGAAAACTTTAACATTTTCATGGTGTGTGTAGTTCAAAATCATAGGGAAACATGTGTGATGGCCTGACAATTCTTAATATGTAATACTAAATCCACTACACTTTCTCAAAATTTTTCCACAATGAATTTTTTGATAGTTTCACATCCTTCAAATATGGCCACCATCAAATCAGACCATAGTGAGAGTTGAATTGGATTCACTTGTAAAATACTGTCACAAGTTAATAGGTGTAGTATTATTTCATTATGTAATCGTAGGAGACATTGCCTTCTAGGCCATCTGTTACAGCACAAACAACCCTGTTGTAGTGTTGTCCATAAGTTAGGCCACAAAAACAGTATATTGATGTGTGCGGTGTGAAAAACAAGGCTATCAAGTGGTGGGGTTCAGTATTCATACTATTACCAAAATAATATTTAAAAATACTCAACAAATAATTATGCTTTTGTTTTCTTATTTTTTGTTGTTTCTATATTGATACTGATAATTAGCTGTTCAATTTATTGTCCTGAACAGCGATACTGATAATTAGGGCTTCATTTCCTTGAGAAACAATAATAACGTTTATCATATTTTTACTGTTATTTTATTTAAAAGAGAATATTTTTCTCTTTTACACTTTTATTATTCAGAAATCCAATCATCTTATAAAAAGACTGTCTAACATATGGATTCCTAAATATATTATTGCCATGTTTGATCACTATATATATATATTAGATAAAGATGTTGAAAAAATAAAGCATTTAAAATCTTTGTAAACAAAAAAGTAGTGTCGTTGTTGTTTTGGCTATCGTCTTCCTGCACAATTCTGCTTTTAAATAAATTATCAATTATTTCTATAATGCAAAAATGATTCAAACTGATCATCATATTAGAACAAAATCCATTTAATTTTCCAATTTAATAAAATTAATTTAGAAAGCGTTAAAATTTTAGATGTCAATATGCAATTACTATAAACAAAATTAACTGCTTTTTTTTTTAAACAAATCACAATAATGATAATTCCTAAGACAAATGTTTATAACCTTAAATATCATTGACCATTTTTACTATTAAATACACATTCTTAATTTTTAAAAGTTAGGTGTGCTTCTGAGTAATGTGTGAAATGGGTGGGAAAAAGAATAGCATCGTTTGTGCTGTCTACCGAATGTGAACAATGGAAACTATACTTCAAAGCAGCTTGTTAATATGTTTTATTAAAAACGTGCAAGGTGTAAATTATAAAACTTCACTGCAAATATTGGGTGTGACAGAGTTTGTAACTGTCTGAGTTATGGTGCAGTAATAGGCTGAATTTGATTAAAACGTTTGCATGATTTTACAAACATTTTTCGGAAACTCGGCACAAACGCCATGTATAGATAAAAAGATGCACCTTTTTCCAAATAAATGCATATTAGAGTAATTAAATCAAATAACAAATTGAAAATGTTACTATTCTTCATGTTACAAAATAAAATAATGAATAATGATAACTGACCTCCTGAGAATAGTAATATTGTTATAAACAATAAAGCTATTATTCCGTCGTCCTCATTTGAAACTGGTCTAATTATCCGTCTCTCATTCCTTCTTCGTTTCCGAAGAATTAATGATTTTATTGTAAATAAATTCAGAAACCAAACAACAACTATGCATAGCATTTGCGCAATACGGTTTATATAAAATAATTTGTTATTATTTTGTATATAAAGCCATGTTTCTACACCAAAATATATAATACATAAAAGGACAAATATTTTATAATGATGCTTTTGAAAAAAAATCATTTTTGTAGGATACACTGAAGCAACAAATCTTTGCATGGAGAGAATTATCATTATTATTAAGTTAATAATAAAGCCGATATTACATAATAACTGAAGTGGTGTTAAGTGTAGATTTAAACTTTTTGCAGTACAAAAAAGAGGCATTGTAATGCTGATTAGAAATATAAAATCAGCAAATGATAACAAGCTCATATATTTCATGAAAATAGATTCCAGTTTATGTCTGATAAATATAAATTCGTTCAATCCATGACCAATTATTCCAAAAACAAATAAACATATTTGTGTTATGTAATGTACATAGAAGATAATTTTATGAATGTAATGATTGGCAGAAACACTGAGATATGAATGATTAAAAGCAAATGATAGATTATTCCAATTAACTAACATGGTTATCTTCTATTTGTAAAAACAAAAAACAGCTGGGGTAAAAATCCTTTATAAACTCAATGTAAAAATCGCAGTTGTCTAATAGTTCTTGTTTCTGAAATTCTATTTATTATTAAAAATGCTTTATTATGAATAAATTATACTTTTTTCGCTTTACAACTCCAGTTTAATCTTGCTTAAGAAATGATACTACAAGTTTAATCCAACATTTTCAGGACTAGATTTTGGCTTTTATTTTTGTCAAAAAATTTTTCAAGCATACAGAGTGTTATTCAATATAGCTGAAGAGTTTAAACAGAAAGTGAAATGTTCGTATAATTATATAGATCTGACATCCGGTCGATAACTACCTATTTAGCGACCTCTTATCACTATTTTGTTTGTCTAGGCTAAAAATATTAATACTAATAGAATAATACTTGATTTTTGCAATGTATTATTATTATATGAAAAATATATATATACACTTTTTACTACTTTATCTTTATCTGCTCAGTTGTTTTTGATAACAATATTCACTAAATAAATAAAAATGTACAACTGTCAAAATTCTAGTTAGGAAACTGAAAAATAATATTAATAACCTGGTTTCAGATGTAAATAGAAAGCTATTAGTGTATTAGTTAGGGTTCAAACCGTAAGTTTTATTGAACATTCAGATTAATAAAATATTAGAAATAATATAAAAGTATGATAAACACATAAATTTCATTGTCTCCATTATTAATCCCAACTTTCTCATTGATAAACCAAAGATCAGAAACCGGTCTGGTTGATTAGAATTGCAGTAATACCTGATGACTTATAAATGATTCAAGACGAGTAGAAATAGAAGCTTTAAATGACGCTACAGTTACCTTAAAAATAAATTTATGATGTCTTAACATTAACATTCATAGTCAAAAAAAGGTGCATATACATATTGTAATGGGCACATATGTACGTTACATTGTTTTTTATTAGTAAACATTAAAAGAATAAAAGTTCGCAAATAAAAACTTCTTTTTTAAGAATTAAAAATTGAAAATTAAAAAATCATCTTAAACTCGTATGTATATAAAAGTGCACAGATAATAATAAAAAAATTATTATTAAAATAAAACTTTATTAAAAATAAAAAAATATTTTAAAAGAAAAAAACTAAAAAGATTTAGAGATAAAAATATATCTTTAATTTTGGAAAACACATTAAGTAATCAGAAAATGGAAATGATTGTTTTAATTAGTCAATGTAAACTAGCCTTGGGCATTGAAATGTATAAGCAATGGTCAGATAAGAAAACAATAGCAACAAATAGCAAATGAAAGAAATCCATCGGGATATCGGACCTCAATGAAAAGGTTTTCACCATCATGACTTAATGTTGAGTTAATCCACAAAATTATTATAAAAGGAAAGGTTTGAAAATAAAAGAATTAGTTAGTTATTATGATGTGACTATATGTGATAGTGCGAAGTTGAAGGAGAAGGGATTGAAAAGACGCACTCTTCAATCCCTTCAGTTTGTTAAAAAAAAAGGAAATGACATTGTTTTCTACGTTAAGGACCAGCTCAAGTAAAGACCTCCAGATAAATAAAAACAATGGCTAATGGAATACCAATATCTTCAGTACGGCGTGGGAATTCCCGTTCAAAATTACCAAACAACGGCAAGCAACTGTAAAGGATAAAGCTGGATGTTTTAAAAATCGTAAGAACTTTATATTCACTTGAAAAAAATAAGAACTCTAAATTTTAAAACCTTTTTAGTAAATAATGCAATAGAATCCTATCTGACCAAACTAAATTCTTTATTAATATTGTTATTTGATGTATTTTTTTTTATTTTAAATCATTTCCATTTATATTTTTTTTGTTCTTTAAGTTTTATTTATGATTTTTGTTTTCCCATAAATTAAAATATATAAATGTTAAACTTAAGTCGGGCGTGAATGGCTATATAGATTTGTAAAGTTATAATAGGGGAAGGTAATCTTAGGTTATTTGTTTCATAGTTGAATTGTGTCAATGGATTGGATATATTGATGAAGTTAGTAGATGTAGTATGAGATCCGCTATGGGCAGGATTACATATATACGCCACACACCTTCTGTCTGCCTATGGATGGGTTTGTAAGTCAGCAAAGAACTGCAATCCATTCCTATGGAGTTTTTTGTTTAGTGTTCTACTCGCCAACAGATGTGGCATTCCTGTTGGTATAGAGACAATGTCTTCTCTAACTCTACTTACTGTTCAGGTGTATATTCCTGACAGTATAGTATTTTGTGTTGTCGTATTTTCATGCTACATTGAATACATAAATATATCAGATGGATTGACCCAGTTTGACTGTGAACTTTTAGTCTAAGGTTAAATGGGGATAGAATGTTTTATCTTCAAATGCAAATCTATGTAATCTATTCATACTCGATGCTAAATAAAAATGCATTAAATTTAAGTTGTTTATAGACGCTTGCATGGATTCGTTATCGGTTAATTATGTTTTGGTTTTTCATATTGGATCAAAATATATAGACATTCGATAAATAATGATACCTTAAGGTGAGTATCTAAAATGTATTTATTCGGATGTCTTTTAAGTTATTGGTGTTAATGCGGTGTCTTATGATGAACACCATTGGGTTTCTTGTATTCCCTATGCAATTGACGGTATCAATGATTTTGTATTTTGATCATTTATGTTTACTTTGAAATGTTTTTAACTGTGTAATCTATGTAACCGATCTATATTCAACATTATAAAACAAACTTTCATAAATCCACCTGTGCGAACTTAATTAAAATGTAAACTTATAATATTATAAAAATTAAAATGTAAATTTAAATTATAAAATCAAATTAAAATCTAAAATAAACATACTAAACTAATAATGTTAAATTTTATATATATATATTAATAATTCAAACAAATATATTTAACACAGTATTCAAAATTAAATAATATATTCTTTACCAGAAGTACTTTCAATTGTTTCACTGACAATCTTTTTCAACTGTTAATACAAATGTACAAAAAATAAAAACTTGCATTACCCATCATTCAATCTATTCAAATTTCCCACAATTCTGTTGTCTTTATATTTGCCGATTGTTTATTCATCAAACCACCTCTATTCCTAGATATCATCATTGCCTCTTTAATTTTACGTTTTTCACTACACCTTTCAATTTGAATAATTTTTATATCTCTATTATTAAATTTAAAACCATAATTACATGTTTTATTATGATCAAATATAATTGATGGAGTATTCATATTTACTGAAGATATATTTTCTTTCTGTACACGTTTATATAATGTCTTATGATCATTATATCGTTTTTGTAATGTACATTTGGATTCCCCTATATATTTTATTCCACAATCACATTCCAACATATATATAACAGAACTTAATTCAAACTTAGAAATCTTGGCTTTGGAGTTATTTATCATATCATTTATATTATTTGAAGAGAAAAAAGAAATTCTACACAAACCACTAAAAAGTTTATAAATTAATTTAGCTTGTTGATTAGATATAAAAGGAATAGAAATCCATTTATCACTTTTTAATTTACTTAATATTTTCTTATTATTACTCTTATTTTGATTATATTTTGTAATTGTATTATAAATAATATTCCTTCCATAACCAACATTCAACATATCAGTAATATATACATTAATATTTTCAATTTTATCACTAATAAATTTGCACAAATAATCATTTCTAAATAAAAATGACTTCAAACCAGCTAATTTATGACTCATATGAACTTTAGAATTATATGGAATATAACCCCTAATTTCAACAGGCTTTAAAATCATATTATAATCAAACACATTATTATTTCTTTTAATAAATATATCTAAAAACTTTATAGAATCTTCCTTCTCCTCATTTAACACCCATTTTACATTATTAATCATATTTAACTCATTAAACAAATTAACTATTATTTCATTATGTGCACATATAAATACATCATCAACATATCTACAATATACTTTAATTCCTTTATATTTTATCTGAGACAATATCTTAACCTCATAATTAGAAATAAAAAAATTACAAAGCTGTGATACCACCGGAAGACCCATTGGCCAACCAAAATTCATTTTATAAAAGCAATCATTAAACCTAACATATATATTATCATTCACAAATCTTAATATTTTAACAATAAAATTTCTAATATTATTATCATAGATTTTAAAAACAAAGCTCTTTCAATAATCTCTATTGATTCAATACGATTAATTGAACCATACATTTCAGATATGTCAAGTGTACACATAACATCATTATTATCAATTTTTATATTTTTAATCCTATTAATAAAATCAAATGATGATGAAATCGTATAATCTCCAAATCCAAGCACATCTTGCATTATTTTTTCAATATATCTACAAGCATTATAATAAAAAACACCACCAAAATCAACAATTACTCTTAATGGATAACAATTTTTATGCAATTTTATATTTGCAAAGATTCTTGGAAACACTGCAGACGACTGGATATAAACTGTAATATGTCTTTGCATCAATAACTTTTTCTTTTTAGCAGTCATTAAAATGTCATTAATAAATTTCATTCTATATGTATCAATATTATTTAATTCACTTTTTTCAAAACAAAGCTTCTTCATTTGATCCATAATTTTCATATTATATTCATCCTGTTTCATTAGGCACATCCGTAAACCCTTGTCCTCCTTCAAACAAATTAATTTATTACTTTTTAAAAAATGTTTAAATTCATAAATTTGTTTTAACCAAACATTATCATTTTGCTTATCAAATGTTTTATTTTTTATTTCATTAATTATTTTATTCCTATCATTTAAATCACAATTTATAACACCAAACGAATATTCAATCGCCGCATTTAATTCAATACTAGAATCTTTCCAACCTCCACCGACGTATTTAGATCCAAAATTTAAAATATAACGCTGATTAAAATTCAAATCAACTCCAGAGATATTCACATAGTTTTGATCACTAAAATTTCTTGGAAACTTTTTATTATACAAATGTTCAATTTTCCTATTAAATTTATCCATCATTTTTGAATGCAAATTATTAAAACGTATTTGACAAATCTGTTTATATTCATATAAATAATCAATATTATTAACGTAAATAAAATGATTTAATGTTCTTAAATACTTTCTATTATAAAACAGCAAATACTTACATTGGTCAATTATATTACGAAGTATTATATTTTTTAGATCATCCATAGATCTCAAACTCAATTTACATAACTTATTTATTTTAATACAACAACAGTTAGGAAACACTTTAAAAATCCGACAGGAATACAAAAATTTTATTCTGCACTTTAACGTAATAACTTTAACCGTTACTTTCCGCCATTCCTTTAAAAGCCAAATTCCATTTAATTGCTTTAAATCCATTTCATATATAAATAACTACAACCATTAAATGTCTGTATTTTTTAAATTATATAATAATAATTCAAACAAATATATTTAACACAGTATTCAAAATTAAATAATATATTCTTTACCAGAAGTACTTTCAATTGTTTCACTGACAATCTTTTTCAACTGTTAATACAAATGTACAAAAAATAAAAACTTGCATTACCCATCATTCAATCTATTCAAATTTCCCACAATTCTGTTGTCTTTATATTTGCCGATTGTTTATTCATCATCGGTGGAGGTTGGAAAGATTCTAGTATTGAATTAAATGCGGCGATTGAATATTCATTTGGTGTTATAAATTGTGATTTAAATGATAGGAATAAAATAATTAATGAAATAAAAAATAAAACATTTGATAAGCAAAATGATAATGTTTGGTTAAAACAAATTTATGAATTTAAAAATTTTTTAAAAAGTAATAAATTAATTTGTTTGAAGGAGGACAAGGGTTTACGGATGTGCCTAATGAAACAGGATGAATATAATATGAAAATTATGGATCAAATGAAGAAGCTTTGTTTTGAAAAAAGTAAATTAAATAATATTGATACATATAGAATGAAATTTATTAATGACATTTTAATGACTGCTAAAAAGAAAAAAGTTATTGATGCAAAGACATATTACAGTTTATATCCGTCGTCTGCAGTGTTTCCAAGAATCTTTGCAAATATAAAATTGCATAAAAATTGTTATCCATTAAGAGTAATTGTTGATTTTGGTGGTGTTTTTTATTATAATGCTTGTAGATATATTGAAAAAATAATGCAAGATGTGCTTGGATTTGGAGATTATACGATTTCATCATCATTTGATTTTATTAATAGGATTAAAAATATAAAAATTGATAATAATGATGTTATGTGTACACTTGACATATCTGAAATGTATGGTTCAATTAATCGTATTGAATCAATAGAGATTATTGAAAGAGCTTTGTTTTTAAAATCTATAGATAATAATATTAGAAATTTTATTGTTAAAATATTAAGATTTGTGAATGATAATATATATGTTAGGTTTAATGATTGCTTTTATAAAATGAATTTTGGTTGGCCAATGGGTCTTCCGGTGGTATCACAGCTTTGTAATTTTTTTATTTCTAATTATGAGGTTAAGATATTGTCTCAGATAAAATATAAAGGAATTAAAGTATATTGTAGATATGTTGATGATGTATTTATATGTGCACATAATGAAATAATAGTTAATTTGTTTAATGAGTTAAATATGATTAATAATGTAAAATGGGTGTTAAATGAGGAGAAGGAAGATTCTATAAAGTTTTTAGATATATTTATTAAAAGAAATAATAATGTGTTTGATTATAATATGATTTTAAAGCCTGTTGAAATTAGGGGTTATATTCCATATAATTCTAAAGTTCATATGAGTCATAAATTAGCTGGTTTGAAGTCATTTTTATTTAGAAATGATTATTTGTGCAAATTTATTAGTGATAAAATTGAAAATATTAATGTTTATATTACTGATATGTTGAATGTTGGTTATGGAAGGAATATTATTTATAATACAATTACAAAATATAATCAAAATAAGAGTAATAATAAGAAAATATTAAGTAAATTAAAAAGTGATAAATGGATTTCTATTCCTTTTATATCTAATCAACAAGCTAAATTAATTTATAAACTTTTTAGTGGTTTGTGTAGAATTTCTTTTTTCTCTTCAAATAATATAAATGATATGATAAATAACTCCAAAGCCAAGATTTCTAAGTTTGAATTAAGTTCTGTTATATATATGTTGGAATGTGGTTGTGGAATAAAATATATAGGGGAATCCAAATGTACATTACAAAAACGATATAATGATCATAAGACATTATATAAACGTGTACAGAAAGAAAATATATCTTCAGTAAATATGAATACTCCATCAATTATATTTGATCATAATAAAACATGTAATTATGGTTTTAAATTTAATAATAGAGATATAAAAATTATTCAAATTGAAAGGTGTAGTGAAAAACGTAAAATTAAAGAGGCAATGATGATATCTAGGAATAGAGGTGGTTTGATGAATAAACAATCGGCAAATATAAAGACAACAGAATTGTGGGAAATTTGAATAGATTGAATGATGGGTAATGCAAGTTTTTATTTTTTGTACATTTGTATTAACAGTTGAAAAAGATTGTCAGTGAAACAATTGAAAGTACTTCTGGTAAAGAATATATTATTTAATTTTGAATACTGTGTTAAATATATTTGTTTGAATTATTATTATATAATTTAAAAATACAGACATTTAATGGTTGTAGTTATTTATATATGAAATGGATTTAAAGCAATTAAATGGAATTTGGCTTTTAAAGGAATGGCGGAAAGTAACGGTTAAAGTTATTACGTTAAAGTGCAGAATAAAATTTTTGTATTCCTGTCGGATTTTTAAAGTGTTTCCTAACTGTTGTTGTATTAAAATAAATAAGTTATGTAAATTGAGTTTGAGATCTATGGATGATCTAAAAAATATAATACTTCGTAATATAATTGACCAATGTAAGTATTTGCTGTTTTATAATAGAAAGTATTTAAGAACATTAAATCATTTTATTTACGTTAATAATATTGATTATTTATATGAATATAAACAGATTTGTCAAATACGTTTTAATAATTTGCATTCAAAAATGATGGATAAATTTAATAGGAAAATTGAACATTTGTATAATAAAAAGTTTCCAAGAAATTTTAGTGATCAAAACTATGTGAATATCTCTGGAGTTGATTTGAATTTTAATCAGCGTTATATTTTAAATTTTGGATCTAAATACGTCGGTGGAGGTTGGAAAGATTCTAGTATTGAATTAAATGCGGCGATTGAATATTCGTTTGGTGTTATAAATTGTGATTTAAATGATAGGAATAAAATAATTAATGAAATAAAAAAATAAAACATTTGATAAGCAAAATGATAATGTTTGGTTAAAACAAATTTATGAATTTAAAAATTTTTTAAAAAGTAATAAATTAATTTGTTTGAAGGAGGACAAGGGTTTACGGATGTGCCTAATGAAACAGGATGAATATAATATGAAAATTATGGATCAAATGAAGAAGCTTTGTTTTGAAAAAAGTGAATTAAATAATATTGATACATATAGAATGAAATTTATTAATGACATTTTAATGACTGCTAAAAAGAAAAAAGTTATTGATGCAAAGACATATTACAGTTTATATCCGTCGTCTGCAGTGTTTCCAAGAATCTTTGCAAATATAAAATTGCATAAAAATTGTTATCCATTAAGAGTAATTGTTGATTTTGGTGGTGTTTTTTATTATAATGCTTGTAGATATATTGAAAAAATAATGCAAGATGTGCTTGGATTTGGAGATTATACGATTTCATCATCATTTGATTTTATTAATAGGATTAAAAATATAAAAATTGATAATAATGATGTTATGTGTACACTTGACATATCTGAAATGTATGGTTCAATTAATCGTATTGAATCAATAGAGATTATTGAAAGAGCTTTGTTTTTAAAATCTATAGATAATAATATTAGAAATTTTATTGTTAAAATATTAAGATTTGTGAATGATAATATATATGTTAGGTTTAATGATTGCTTTTATAAAATGAATTTTGGTTGGCCAATGGGTCTTCCGGTGGTATCACAGCTTTGTAATTTTTTTATTTCTAATTATGAGGTTAAGATATTGTCTCAGATAAAATATAAAGGAATTAAAGTATATTGTAGATATGTTGATGATGTATTTATATGTGCACATAATGAAATAATAGTTAATTTGTTTAATGAGTTAAATATGATTAATAATGTAAAATGGGTGTTAAATGAAGAGAAGGAAGATTCTATAAAGTTTTTAGATATATTTATTAAAAGAAATAATAATGTGTTTGATTATAATATGATTTTAAAGCCTGTTGAAATTAGGGGTTATATTCCATATAATTCTAAAGTTCATATGAGTCATAAATTAGCTGGTTTGAAGTCATTTTTATTTAGAAATGATTATTTGTGCAAATTTATTAGTGATAAAATTGAAAATATTAATGTATATGTTACTGATATGTTGAATGTTGGTTATGGAAGGAATATTATTTATAATACAATTACAAAATATAATCAAAATAAGAGTAATAATAAGAAAATATTAAGTAAATTAAAAAGTGATAAATGGATTTCTATTCCTTTTATATCTAATCAACAAGCTAAATTAATTTATAAACTTTTTAGTGGTTTGTGTAGAATTTCTTTTTTCTCTTCAAATAATATAAATGATATGATAAATAACTCCAAAGCCAAGATTTCTAAGTTTGAATTAAGTTCTGTTATATATATGTTGGAATGTGGTTGTGGAATAAAATATATAGGGGAATCCAAATGTACATTACAAAAACGATATAATGATCATAAGACATTATATAAACGTGTACAGAAAGAAAATATATCTTCAGTAAATATGAATACTCCATCAATTATATTTGATCATAATAAAACATGTAATTATGGTTTTAAATTTAATAATAGAGATATAAAAATTATTCAAATTGAAAGGTGTAGTGAAAAACGTAAAATTAAAGAGGCAATGATGATATCTAGGAATAGAGGTGGTTTGATGAATAAACAATCGGCAAATATAAAGACAACAGAATTGTGGGAAATTTGAATAGATTGAATGATGGGTAATGCAAGTTTTTATTTTTTGTACGTTTGTATTAACAGTTGAAAAAGATTGTCAGTGAAACAATTGAAAGTACTTCTGGTAAAGAATATATTATTTAATTTTGAATACTGTGTTAAATATATTTGTTTGAATTATTATTATATAATTTAAAAATACAGACATTTAATGGTTGTAGTTATATATATATATATATATATATATGCGTAAATAAATTTTTGTATGTTAATAACTGGCAGTGGCTTATTTTATTTATTTTTTAATATTGAAATATAATTAGATAAGATATTATATTACTAAATCTCTGCTACTCCCTGAGCTAATGACTTGGGCTAACGACCGGAATCAAAATTTAAAAAAAAAATTTTTTTTTTTTACTTACGTATCTGCCAATTTATAAATTTTTCTAGGTTCAAATGCCTAGATGGCACCCTGTAGTGCAGATTACATTAAGAGCTATTCCTTCCGATCGTTATAATATATAAAATGTCATAAATTTACTAGAATAATTCTACACAATTAAAAATGCCTATATAAAATTAAAGATTGATTTTCTTTGCTACATGCTAATCAATATGGCCAAATATTTGATATATATATATTCTAACCTTCCCCCACGCATTCTCACCTCAAAATATATTGTTTATTACGAATATTACGGGTTCTAGCTCAGTTAACAAATAAATAAATGAAATATTCAGCATTAATTAAAATAATTACTAGCTCTAATTTTAAAATACAAATACGGTTCAATTTTAAAATGAATTAAACAAATATTTACTATTTTCATGAGACATGGAGTGACAATACAAGGAACGAGATAGTCTACATTGAGCCATTATCCACACGATACTACCTCAATGGCATAAGAACACTATTCCCCCTTTTTACTATACCAAATAACTAACTCATAGTATTCTTACGACTTTCTGAGCTCTATTCACTACGATTAAAATAATAATCATATCTTAATCTTCTTTATGCCAAGAATCTAGCTCAATTAAATAAAATGAAGTAAAATAAATAAAATCTCAGGTTCATAAATTATATTCTAACTGATTTAAAATTACGGTAGTAAAATATGAAAAGGGAATTTTATGTCATAATCTACTACACAGCAACTAATAATAATAAAAATAATAATAACAATAATAATATAATATAATATTTCTTCCTAAATGAAATAAATAAATACGTACGTGGTAGTATTTTAATAATCTGACAACAGAATACATGTGGCAACATTAGCATATAATTTAATGTAATATTGTGGCAACCGACTCATGACCAATAAATAATATAAAATTATTATCTTTTAATTTTAACATACCAATAAATTCTCAAAATTATTATAACACTTTTATGTTTACCTTTTGTGCAAAACCTATATGTCTGTTTCAATTATAAATGTATCGTGATTTCATGCATCCATGTGGAGAAATAACAACTCGGACACAAGACTTTAAAACAAATTTAAAAAACAAAGTTTATTAACAACATAAATAAATTAACAATATTTTTACACTATATACATTGGATATCCCTTGCTTTCATATCTCAACTTAGTTTATTAGTTTATAAAATGAAATCAAAATATTATTTACTTTTCCTAGTTAAATCTTATTTTTTTTAACACTTAAGAAAATACAGTATTATTACTTGATTTATTATTATGGTTAGCTTATTACAAAATGCATTTCTTAGATGATTATCACAAACACTTTTCATCCCTAATATTATTAAAATTATATTTTTTACAAAATTTACATTCGTAGTAAAATTCTACAAAATAACAAATTTTAGTTTTATATTGGTTGTATGGAATCTTACAAAGTCAAAACACTATTCTACATTCGGTATTAGGTTTTTATTGTTCATTATCCGATGTTTATTAATCCTAATATTCTCATTCAAGCCTTACTTCGAATGATATAATTACCACTATTAATATACCATGCACAAGTATATGTTTATTATACATTATTGAACTATTTTCTTAATAAATATGCAATACTTATTTTCTAAATATTATTTAAAACATTCAAATTTTATTATCACTTTTTTAAAAAAACAACTTTGTTTAGATTTCTCTTTCAAAAAATCTTATATTCATTTCCGAATTAATTTTACAATGTATTATATGATTCTTTCTCTCTTTATGATATTTTGGACTTTCAATTTTAAAGTTACACAATTCTATACATTCAAGCAAATAAACTATTCTTACATAAACGATAACATACCTTCAGTTCTATTTTATTCATTATTTCTTTGAAAATATCTTTCTGACCGATGCAGATTCACGAAATAAGAATAGCGAAAATAGATGCATAGGATCAAAATACAACTAGAATATTACTCATCATATACCTTGACAATAATGGCACAGTGAATTAAAAGATATTATAGAGGAGTGACCTTTACCTGTCTACCAACCTCTATTATAGGAGCGATATTAAAGCTATTTCTTCAGCTTTATTATAACATCAAAAGTTTAAAGATATGCAAAACACTGTCCAAACCATATGTGTTCAGTTATAGGGCCTAGTTAACTATACTGAAATCACACAAAACTAAATATGATCCAAATCCTTTATTTTTCCTATTTCTTAAAAAAAACATCATCTTGGTTTCCTCTCCACTAGTACTTCCAAGTCACTATCCGATCTTATTTCTCAAGATTTTTTCTATACTGTACATCGACAAATACATATCTGCATTACTAACAATAATAAAATTCATTTATTTTAAAACTATTCCACTGTTCTATAAGACAGCTTGCTTACTACTTTCCTCCGTATATTTAGTCATACAAACTACTTAAATATCTGAATACTTTATCACATGAAAGTTCAAAAGAATCACACAATTGTTATGTTAAATTATATGATTAATATACTTTAAAAAATTGTCGTATGCATAATCCGAATTACTCCTATCTCATAATATGTTAAAAATGTTGTATAAAATGTGTACATATAATTTAAACTTTCACACTTCATTCTTAGGTCAATAGATGATCTAAAAAAAATACATTATGCATTATAAACTATTAAAATTACCAAAACGACCTTTATCTCCTCGATCGCGTTCCGTAGGCTTCACCATCCCTTTGATCCTTGTAGATATAAGATTCACATCCATACACTTTATTTTAAACACTATTTCTATAATTTTATCAAGTTATTATATTTAAATTTTAATATTAATAAATTTATGTTTTATGTTTTCCCTAATCTCATATAACATTTTATATTTTAAAATAAATTAGTAAAAAATATTCCAAACTATATTTACTGTACTTCTTCATCGAATTTTCTTGAAAACCGTTCATACTAAAGCTAAAAAAAATGTTTATTATTTCTTTTTCAGTCACTTAATGTTCTTCTCCCTGCTTGTTCAATTTTAAGGTAAAACAAATATTACTTCGTTCAATAAATATTCATGAATGATAATCCTTGGTTTTTATAATCATTAATACAATTATTAATTATGATATTAGTTAATCCCGTAAAGAAAACTTCTAAATATTCTTTTCTAATATTTCTTGCTAATATTTTCTCCCGCGCGACTTTTACGATGCATCTTCTCAGTACTTTGATTTAAATATTCAATAAATTTTTCTGTCTCCATGGATTCATTTCTTTAAGTAAATTAGATTTGTAGTTTCCAAATCTTTATTTTTTTTAAGCGCTTTTCTAATGAACACTATAATATTTTAATTCTTCTTAGATAAAGTTTTTTCTTTTCTTTTTTTAAAAATAATGACTCTTTCATATCATTATTCGGTAATTTTTCCCTTCTTTTAAAGTTCTGGTAACTATATACTTTGTAATGTTTCCTTTAAAAAGACAAACATTCTTTCTCTATTATAACTTTTACATAATTTTTCTTTATGATATACGCATCTTAATTTTTCCATAGAGAAGAATAAAAAACTTCAGAGTAGCCTTATAAATTTGTGCGTCATAAATTTTTCTAACGGCAAGTAACTTCTCTTTTAAGTTTTCTGTATAACGTCCAAATTATATTCCTCTGAGTTACAATAATAAGTTTCTGGTTGAGCATAAATAAAGCTGTATCAAGGCACTTTACATATATTTTTCCTTTCTCATAACTTCTATATACTGTTTTCTGTAGTACTTCCATTTTTACTGCAAGGTTTTGGTTAAACTTGAATAAAATATCCTGGTAAGAAAACTTTTAAAATTAGCCTTCCATTTAAAGGCAGTTCCAAATATTATATGTTAAAACAAAACTTTTAAAATAAATACAAAATTTTTAAAATTATAACACTTTTCTAGCTTACGATCTTATACAGCTAAAAAAATATGTTACTCCTTCCTTTAATTACACATTACCTTTTCCCGCTCTGTCTAATTCTTATATTTCGTCTGCTAAAATATCTCCATTGATTGGTTAATGACTTTGCGAACAAATTTACACACTTTTAGTTTTATAATAGATTAACTTTTTAAAATAAAGAATTTATGACGTCATGTTTTAAAATATTACTTAGAATAGTAATTTTAAACTCAATTATAGTTTTATCAAAGTCATTTTTTTTTTAAAACAATTATTAAAATAATATTTAATATTTCAACTTTTACTTTAACGATAGATAGCAATTACATTTAGTTTTATAATTCACAAACTTTATTATTATATTCTAACAAGCTTGTGTGTGAAGGTATATAATATACAGTCACATGATTGCTAACTTTATCAGATGATTTTTTAATTTACGTCTCGGTCTAAATTACCAAAAACTGATATATTTTATAAAATTTTGGAAAATAATTTAAAAATGTAGAACTAAATATAATTCTCACCATCCTAAAGTTTATTTTAAAATATATTAGATTAAATTTGAATATTAATTATAATTATAATATTACATATAGCATTTATTTAATTTATTAGTTTTAAAATATTACAATTGAATTGTTTAATATACTTTTAACTATTTATAGCTGTATTATTTTATATGGCCAGCTTTTACAACCATAAGCAAGGATATAATTAAGCTTTATTTAACTGTTTCTTTAAAATAATCCATTACACTTTTACATACCAGGTAATTTTCAGCCTTAAATTGTACTATAAGATCTAATCGATCATACAATTATCAATATATTACACAAACGTATTTTAAAATTTAAAATTTTTTAGTAATTGACCATTCTACCTTATTATGACCTATAGATAAGGGCACAATATATATAAAGTAAACATATTGATATGTATAATTCTAGTTTTAAAGTAAAATAAAATCAGAATGACAAACATTTCTCCCCTCTACTTGATATTATTATTTTGACCACAAACGATTTTTTTCGATTCTAGGTCCTCATTCATTAAAATACAAAAGCAGTTCTGAAACTGAGGATTGATGTTGCACTCCTATTTGATATCCAATGATTACACAAATTTACAAAACCTAATTTACTCGATTTACTGAAGTATAATGAATGATTATAAGATAACTTTTAGCAGCATTTAATGGCTAATTGATAATGGTAATTATCATCAAACTCTACGTCTGTAAAATAACAGATGGATAATTCAAAATTTATCCATACTACAGAAGCAAAATGGTACTATTGATGGAAATGTTCATTATTTAAATTGATATCTAACCGTAGACCAATCAGTTCATTTGACCAATAAATGCAACTTCAATATTAATGTATTGTGATCTCTTTTCACATACAAAAAATATATAATAATTGACAACTTATTGAAACTGTAGTTTTTAATCAGTATTAAATTGTTCACCCAATCACATAATGAATGACGTTTAATTTGTCACCATAAATTTCCAAAAGAATTTCATTCCAAAGGTAATACTATTCAATCACAGACAAATCTTATTAAAAAGTACCAACCAGAATTTTTATGAAATGTAATATTAAACATCAAAAAGACCCGGTAATATTCAAAACTCATAACTACAGTCCTAAACAGACAATTATTGGAAATTTTTAATTTAAACCAATCCAGTCTTCCATAAATGTTACCCAAATTTAATTCATTTAAGAGTTTTATACAAAGTGAAAATCGATAATAAAACTCGTAATTTCAATAATCTAAAAGGCATTCTTTATTTTACTCAATCTACTCCTAAATGTCATCTAATGTCAACTTTATTAATAAAAAGCCAAACGGAAAAACTCCAATAAATATTAACTTCAATTATATTTTTAATTTGCTGTTTTCGATAATGAATTTGATGATATAATCACTTCCACAATGATTAATGTTTTAATTATAAATGTATTTAAACGCACATTGATTATGTAAGTAATATTTACTAAGGCTGTAACCTCAAGAATATGCATGTAAAATGCGATATTAGGGACCTCTACAGGTCTCAACCACAATCTTACGCTTTGGAAGAAAAGAGGGGAATCCTTCTTTACTTCAACTTACTTTATATTTAAATAGGTGAAGCTGAAGCGGTTAGATCTAAGAGTGTGAAGCTATTCAATACTTCACTGATTAAGTCCACATTTCTTACTACACATTAATAGTGGTCTGAATCATCAATATGTATGTAGAGGACATGGTATTCTAAAGTACCTGTATCAGCAACAGCAATAATTACATTATATAGCGGCCATAAAAACATTAACTTTGATGAAGAAATGCATTGGTGCATTTTATATCTGCAATATTTTCACAGTAAATTTGGAAAAGGTGTTTCGTAGAATAAACCAGGAAATTAAAAGAGTAAAAATAATTGAAAATTGTTGAAATCATTTACATTATTGAAATAACATTTCTTTCTTTTTTTTTTTGCAAATAATATTTTAGAGATATCACATAAAGTAAAAAAAAAAGTAAGACAAAGAATAAATACTAAAAAAGGCTTATATTTAATACATGTTCTTAAAAGAAAATAATGATTGATAATAATAATTAGAAATTAACAACTACATAGAACCTGGTGGAATTATTGATGCATATCTAAAAACACCTGATAAAATTAAAGGTAGAATTAATCTTGTATGAAATGCTTTTATTAGAATTAAAATTAATAGCACATATGTCAATCCATTTTAAAAGAAATATTTTAACATAAAACCCAGTTTTTAAATATGGAATTGATTTATAGGATATATGATGAAAGAATTTATTTAGGATCATCAGAAAACAAAGAATAAGAAGAGATTTATATTGACAATATCAAAAACTGATCAAATGCTAAATACTTAAATTACTATATTATATACTAATAAGTTGTAAATACTAAATACTTGTGTGAAAAAGTATTACTTTTGTCAATGAAATAATAAAGAGATAAAGTTTCTAGATGGCGCCTAATGATTATTTCATGTGTACGTGGTATAGCAAGAAAAAAAGCAGAAATTAATAATTATATTAAAAAAGTGTTCCAAATCTGAGCTTAGAAGTAGTCAAGGTAAACGTTTTTGTGTGTTTACCCATTTAAACATCAAAAATGAGGACAAGACTACCTTTTCTAGAAGAACAAAGTCTAGGGCCATTCGCCCTTACTAGATCTAGAAGTGAAAGTAACATTAGAGACACATCGACTAAGTTTTCCACAAGTCCTCAACTTAGGAAAAGTGTAAACTCTTGGTATCAATCTAAACCCTCCAAAACAGATCCTATAGATAATTCTAGTAATGTTATGCCAAGATTTGAACAGCCAAATCAAAAAGAAATTGCTACTGGATGTAAACAGAAAATTACAGTGATAACAAATTCTAGTAAAAAAATTGCTAATGCAAATTCTCCAAAAAACTAACTTTACCAATGCCGTAACAAAACTATTTGGAACCAGTAAACTGATTTGGATCAAGATCTAACGCACCGAGACACTAAAGAATTAAGTAAAAATACATCTAATAAGATTAAATCTAATACAATTAAGTCAATAAACACTGTTCTACTGAAAATTTAGCCGCACAAACTCAGGTTCAAAATAGGGATAAAAATAAAGCAATAAATGTAAGTCATGATAAAGTGCCTGTGTTACCAGTAGAACAAAATCTTCACAATAATGATTTTCCAATATTATACCCTTAAAATATATCCAAATTTACACAGGTTAATGACCGCATAGCATCAAAAACAGAAGCCTACTTATTAAATCAACCTCAAAGTAAATTGAACGTTTCAGAGCAAATAAACATTAAGAGTTATGTAGCACTAATCAATAATGTAGCAGTCGATCTTAGCCCAAGATCGAGCTCCACTGTTCTACCACTTAACCCACTGTTTTTTTCATCATATTTATATAAACTAGTATATTTCTCAGAAGCGTCTATAAAAGTTTATAAATATAAATCTCAAATAAAAATTTTCTTTAATTTTAAACATTGTCTTTTATGAATGCGACTCATATATATACATATATTAACAGAGCTTTTATATATATAAAAGCACAAACAAATCTTTTAAATAATTTTGTATTTTTATTCTTAATTATATGTCCTTTGTTTTATAAATATTTTCTTCATATAAGTACACAAAATATTCAACATGGAAGATGGCTGTCCAAGAATAATTAAAGGGGTGGGATTCACGATTTTAAAAAGAATTTTTGGTACTTGTGTATAATTCAACCGATGACGTATTACCCTGAAGGCATATCACTAATCTTGCAATTTTTAAAATAACATCTCCAAGTGATCTGCGGACACATGTAATCGCTAAAATGTGTCTGCAGATCACGTGAACACAGTACATTAAAAATTGCAAGATTAGAGTGATATGCCTTCAGGGTAATACGTCATCGGTTGAATTATCCAGGTCACATGCTAAAAAATATTCAAAAATGAAAAATATCTGACGCAGGTCAGGCAAATACTAAAAAAAAAATGTACATGCATGCGTCAAAATATTCTCAATTTTAAAATACAGCAGCGCATAGCGCTGGAATTGGTGGAGGGGCCTCCGGATGTTTTTGTCGGGCCGCAGGCCCTGCGTACATGTATATCAGACATTGTATTACTCTCATAGCTGTATGATATAATTCAGAAATTAAAAATAAAATTAAAATGTAATTCAATGTAAGTTTGAGAATTGTAGAAATATTAACAAATATTTTTTGTAAATAAGTTTGAGAAATGTCGAAATATTAACAAAAACTTTTTGTAAATTTTAAATAAACACCTAAATAAAAAAGACGTGATCTAATGCAAATCTGGTATTAATGGCGCCACACTTTTACATGCATTTGGTAATTTTAAAAACGTACTGCGTATTGCAAAATTGATTTAAAAAATTATTTCAAATTATTTACACATTAAAAATGTAATGTAGAAATATTAACAAAAAGTTTTTGTAAATTTAAAATAAACAAATAAAACACTTTACCCGAATTAATGTGAATTTGGCATTAATGGTGTCCTTGTTATCACATGCATTTCGTAATGTATATTCCAAATTTGTTTTAAAAAAATATTGAAAATTATTTACACATTAAACGTAATTCAATGTAAGTTTGAGAATTGTAGATATATTAACAAATATTTTTTGTAAATAAGTTTGAGAATTGTAGCAATATTAACAAAAACTTTTTGTAAATTTTAAATAAACACCTAAATAAAAAAGACGCGATCTAATGCAAATCTGGTATTAATGGCATCCAGAAAACGCTGCACTTTTACATGCATTTGGTAATTTTTAAAACATACTGCATATTGCACAAAATTGATTTGAAAAATTATTTCAAATTATTTACACATTAAAAACGTAATGTAGAAATATTAACAAAAAGTTTTTGTAAATTTAAAATAAATAAAACACTTTACCCGAATTAATGCGAATCTGGCATTAATGGCGTCCTTGTTATCACATGCATTTGGTAATGTATATTCCAAATTTGTTTTAAAAAATTATTGAAAATTATTTACACATTAAACGTAAGTTTCAGAATTGTAGAAATATTAACTAAAAATTTTTGTAAATTTAAAATAAACAGATAAATAAAAAACACTTTACCAGAGAATAAATTATTTACACATTAAACGTAAGTTTCAGAATTGTAGAAATATTAACTAAAAATTTTTGTAAATTTAAAATAAACAGATAAATAAAAAACACTTTACCGGAGAATAAATTATTTACAAATTAAATGTAATTCAATGTAAGTTTGAGAATTGTAGAAATATTAACAAAAATTTTTTGTAAATTTAAAATAAACAGATAAATAAAACACTTTACCCGAATTAACAGCTCAAAAAAGTAACTGTGATGCCATGGATAGCAAAATCGCAATAGACAGAAAAATCAAAAAATTTCCCAAACCTCTCTACGAATTTTAAATCTCGCATGTGAAAAAAAAATTGACTCTCTGATGGATTAATCATGCCAGTCACTTGGTTACCATGACAACGTTGTCATGCAAAAAACGTCGATGTCTACCGGAAGGGAATTTGGTAAGTCAAAAACGTCATCGGTTGAATTATACACAAGTACCGAATTTTTTAACTAAAGTTAATGAAAGTAAAATTTAAAAACAAAGCTAATTGATTTTAATTAAAGATTAACATTTTTTATCAAATCTATTTTCAATCTGGAAATTGATTTGAAATTATTTTTGGACAGTTATCTAACGATTCCATCTCCACTAACAATAGCTAAAATATTTCTATTAATTAAAAATAAAAAGTTTTAATTAAAAAAACATTCTTTGAACACATTAGAGTTTTGTATAAATAGGGCCAAAAATCTATTGTGTCAAGAGAGAGAGAGAGATTTAGGTCAATAGTCTTTAACTGACTTCATGTCTATGTAATTTTTGAGGGGCTTCAGTTGCCTTCTTCTCCGACTTTGACTCCAATCTTCGCCGTGCATGATGTAGCGTCTACCATTCAAGTGTTCTCATGATCCAAGAACCGCCGAGGCCAAGAAACATGTCAAAGAATGCCATCTGCCATACAAAATTCGTCTGTATTCCCTAGAATGCTGAGGTAACCAGCCCAAAGTTATTATAATCATATTATCTAAATTATAACTTGTAAATTCTCTTTAAATTAATGTATTCTGTATATTTAATCTCTTTAACTCGCTCCTCGGTGAGTACGTTAAAACTAATAATTATTTATTTTCTTTATATCGATTCTCTATAACCCTAACTAATATTATTGTAAACTATTTAACCTTTTGACTGTTTGACTCGTTCTTAATCGAGGCACTTTTTGATACATATTCGTTTTAATCGAGTAAATTTGACATCGCTGTAAATTGCTTAGTTTTTGGACTACGTTTACGGTTTTAACGTCATTTTTTAGAACGCAAAAAGTTTTATAATATACTGCCATCTATTGAATTATTTTACAAGTAAAAAATCAATTAATTGATGATTTATGTCAAACAAAAACTAAGCACTGCCTTTTCACATCTTTTCTTGAATCTTATTGGCTGTTGAAATTTTGTAAACAAAAGAAAATGGAAAAGCTCCGCCTTCTCATCATCTTTTCTTGAATCTTATTGGCTGTTAAAATTTTTATATGGCTGCCAAAAATTAAAAATTTACGAACGCTTTTGTTTTATTTTGAAAATGATAAACGAATGTTTTAGAGCATTTTAAAAATATTTTTTGATGAAATACAAATAAAATACAAATTATTTTCATATAATATGTCAAAAATAAATATTATTTTACAAAAATAGTTACGATTTTAGCAAGAATTATTTATTTATTGCAAAGTCGGGAAAAAAAAATCATAACGTGAAATTATGATTGCCGTTTCTTTTCATGTCAACCGTAACAAATATTTTTAAAATTAAAAATCAAAATTTATTTTTGAACAAACTTTCGTTTATTTTTATAATGTGAGAAATTACTAATATACTTTTTAAAAACGAAACTAAAGTGAATATATTTAAAAAAACGGTCAATAACTTTTGAAAAATTGATACATTATTTTGTGCATCGGCTAATTAAAAGCTTTGAGTGATACCACCTGCAGCGAATGAACAATTGGACAGTTAAAGGGTTAATCCAACTCACGCTTCATACTTTCTTTTATAATTTAGTGCAGTTATAATTTATTTTAAATTATATTTCTATATTTTTTACTAAACTTTTATTTTTAAATGCAAATCAAACCCAGTTTTACGAACTTAGAAGGGGGGGGGAGATTAATGAGTTCTTATTTATTTATTTCTAAGTAGTTCGTAGGTCTGAGTTTTTCTTGTAAAATTAATATGTTTTTTTCATTTAAAATGTTATACCGTAAAATTATATAAAATGTATAAATATTTTTCAATCTGAGGTGGATTTTGGTGTCCATTAGTTTTATCAATTTCTTTATTAATCATCATCAGCAAAAAGACTGGTGAACAAATTCTATTTTGTTGTTCGCACTTTTAAGTGTACAAATTTTAGTTTATATATGTTAAACAAAATAGTGATTCAAGAAGGGGGAGCAATGCACGCTTCATTAATTGTAGTTTTAACTTTAATAAATGACTTTATCTTACATGGGTCATTATTTAAACATATCATTACATTTTTGTTAAACCATTTAAGGCTTTATGTTAATATTTAAACTAAATGATTTCATATTCTTATAAAAGCGTTGTTAGCATAGGCCACTCTTTATATTATTAAGCTTTATCTAGAGATGTGCATCAGAACACCTGAGTCATCTCATCTTCGTTTCAGGTCGCAAACAGGGCAATGAATGTCCCTAGACCATATATATATATTCGCGTAACGAGAGCAATGCATGGGATAATTCTGAAAAAGTTCGGCCCATTGTATCTCCGTCCGAGGACCTTTTGTCAGCCGATTCCACAAAATGTGGGGTGGCAAGTTGGCTAGACTGTTTTCTTCTGTTAATCAGATAAAGGACCTCAAAATATTGGATCCGCAGATATTCGGCCATTATGCTAACACCGCAATTTCTTATAGTTCATTTTTCTTTTAGCCTGTTTGACAAAATAAATCACAATGATATGTAATAATGAAACGTTTTCTCTTTGTAATATTTTCCGTTGGAATTTAAATCCAATCTCTCATGAAGCTGCCCTCTCCTTTATTGAATAAGCCGTTCCCGCAATTATAGTTTTGCTATAGTCTATTCTTAAATGTCGAAAATGTAAAATTAATAAATGTTTTTTAAGTATATTTTGATCACAAACTATCCTCATTTTAGTGTTGTAAATAAAGTCCATAAATGAAAATATGTATCCAATGCCTTGGCATTATATTCAAATCCTATAATCAGCGAAACTCTTATTATTATATTTTTACATGTATCTCTAAATGTATAAACATCTACCAATCACCCAGATAAATTTATTTTTGTACACTGAATAAAATCCTATTTGAAATATACGTCAGTATTGTAACTGCCACACTAAATTGATATCTATTGAAATAAAATAATTGTAAAAATATCGTCAAACATTTGTAACAAAAATTAAAGTTTTAAATGCGTGAAGTTGAATACTGTATAAATAAAATCATGAATTTTTGTCAAAATAAATAGTTATGTTTTTAAAGTAAATACAGTTGTTCGAATCTCATTAATCTATTTATTTATGTATGTTTTAACTTATATCTTGGGTTCACTCAATCTTTCATCATCATCATCAGCTGAGTTCTCATGCAAAACGATGTAGCACCGGGTCCGGAAATAATTAATTTATGTAGTATCACTGTAGAGTGTTGTCCATAGTATTATAGATTTGGGGAATGGGCAAATAGGTTAGAATTCATGATTGCTCCTGACCTGTGTATCTCAGGCATGATTGGATTCGGGGTACTTTTGCTTAGATTCTAAGTCTTGTTGGATGGACATACATTTTCGACTGGTACAATA